>SNQJ01S0157555.1:4829-22129 GCA_010110895.2 Picea sitchensis
AATTTGCATAGACCCAGAACGAATTAAGGGAATAGCTCACCTTCCCTTACCCCACAACAAAAATGTTATGCAATCCTTCTTTGGGAAAATTAATTTTGCGAGGAATTTCACCCTCGATATCGCTGAAACTATCAAACCCTTACAAAAAATGATCTGCAAACATGTTGAATATAAGTGGGATGATGAACGAAAAAGTGTTTTCAACAATATTAAGACTGCAATATAACAATCTCCAGTGTTGCGAAGTCCCAACTTTAGCAAATATTTTTTCCTTTATACGTTTGCCTCTGACCAATCGTTAGCTACAGTATTGACTCATAAGGATGATGACAACAATGAGGCGTCGGTCTCATTTATGAGCACTAATCTCCAAGGAGTTGAACTAAATTACCCTGCTATAAAAAACATGCATATGTGGTGTACAAGGCAATAATACATTTCAGATCTTACATCCTAAAAAACCACACCAAAGTCATTGTGCCTCATCCTGCAGTCTGATCCCTATTCACTCAACAAGATATGGGGGAAAGAAAAGGAAATTGGATGGCAGTTGTCCAAGAATTTGATATAGATATAAAACTTGCCAGACTGATTAAGGGACAAGGATTATGTAAACTGGTCATTGAAGCCCAAGATGTAATATCCCTACGTCGAACCCAATTGTAATGTAAATGAAAATTTACTTAAGTTGGTGAGTTGTTTGATGTCATTTTTGTATGCACCTTCCATGGCATAGTGCGCGCATGTACTGCACAATAAAATGAGGAAGTGTGCACATTCCAGGATACCGCACGCATCAACTTAAGTGAGTCATTTTTGTGATTATTAGGCCAGAGAGCCTATATGTTAAAGGCCAGTGTGCCTACTTTTGTATATGTCTCAGCATTAATATAAAATACATCATTGCACGCAGACCGACCACCATAAAAGAGTATGGGGGACTGAACTCCACTAGTTAGGGAAAGGGTGGGGGATAAAATTTAAGGAAAAGGGGCTAAGCCAGGGAGCTTAAGACAAAAAGGAATGTTATATTAATATTTCTTAAAGTATAAAGTATGGATAATTATTTTATCCTAAGTTTTAAAGATGGGGACAAGTGGGCCAAAGTAGCTCCCAACATGACAAGTGTCAAGTTGGGGACATGCATACATATTGTTTGGAATTAGTTCATTTTCGGGGATTCTTTCCATGAATCCTTCCATCATTCAGTCAGGCATTCATCCATTCCATGATCATTCACACACTCATTGAGATATCCTCCATACCTTCATGTCATTGTACCTGAACCTGTATCCATAGCCATACTTGTTTGTGTAGCTGGTTAGCTTGGGAGTTGGACTAAAGAAGCGGGTTGTCGGGCCTGTGGGATATTGAAGAGGTGGGTTGTCAGGCCCGTGAGAAATTCCTCTCTGGGTGAGAGAATTGTTGGGAATTTATTTCATGAAGGTGATAAACTGCAGCTACAGGGCTCTGAGACTTCCTGTCCAGCCTATTGCTGAAGCCCGGAAAGGAAGTGGGGTAGTCGAAGGACTGTTGAGCAGAGAAGGGGCACACTTCCTAGGTTGGGACAGTAATGTGGGGAATGAGGGACTATAGGCTATTAGTTTGAGTGGGAACCTATTACAGAGTCTTTCTTGTTGTCTATGAGTTGTTAGCCTGGTTAGGAATCCCTTTACCTGGGTGGAGTTTAGTCCTAGCTCGGGGGTGACCCACTGCTGAGAGTGATGAGCAGTGTGGTCTAAGGCTAGGAGGTTTGTGGAAGGTCCGCACGTAGTTGGTGATATTATTACCAAGATAAGTGTCAACTATGTGATAAATTTACATGTTGCATTATTATTTACGTGTTTATTTTTGTGGGTTTATCCTATGTGTGGTTATAACTTTCTTTATATTTATGGCTATTTCCTGTATATGTTGCATGTATGTGTTTACTGTTATTTCGGTATGAGTCCATGCAATTACATAATGCATTTGTATTTTTATGTTTTATATATAAAGTTCTGCAATAGTTCTGTGTGTATATGTTTTAATTGCAAGTAGTTCGAAACTTTTATGTGGAATAACTCAGTTGGATGTTGGATATGTTACAGTATGTTCCACATAGAGAACAAAAGAATTCTCAGGTGTAGAATTTCTCAGCGTGGGTGGCCAGGGATGTTACAATATGGTATCAGAGCTTCATTTTTCAACACTGAGCCTGGATGGGCTGAACAAGTTGAGTTGAATCAAAATTTTACAGAGGATTTATTTCGAAGTGGCCAAATTTCTAGTGACAAAGCGTCCATGGTAAAATTTAGAAGCAACGACGTGGAATTAGGGAAAGCCCCAAATTCTGTTGTTAAATTGATGAGAAAATGGAGAAATTCAGACAAGTGGTGAGATATTCCTGATTTCATATCTATTCTAGCAAACTCGGACCTTGAATTGGTCGAATTTAAAGTTACAGTGAAGCCATGATAGTTGGAGGGAGATTAGTAATTAAAATTCTCAATTCATGACTTGATTTTGGGAAAAAATCATTCCATAAATTTCAACCACGGGAATTTGTTGTTGCAGAGGTTGAACTGGTGTTATCGGGGTCAAATTGAACAAATTTGATAAGCTGTAGAATTTCCATGGTAAAATTGGGGAAAAGTTAAGCAAAAGCCTCAATTTATGCAGCGGAATTCAGGCGGAATTGATGCGCATAAAAATGTATGTACGCAGGAAGGCACACTAAAAATGCATGTTGCACAATAAAAATCTTGTGATATGTAAAAATTGGACACAGTGCGGAAAAATGTTGGTGTGCCGGTTCGCGCGCTAAAATTTGGCGTCGCGCAGAAAAATGTTGGTGTGCGGATGCGTGCACTAAATTTTGGCATCGCATGAAAAATTATTGGTGTGCGGGTGCGCGCACTAAATTTTGGCACCGTGCAGAAAAATGTTGGCATGTGGGTGTGCGTGCTAAAATTTGGCGTTGTGTGAAAAAATGTTGGGGTGCGGGTGTGCATGCTAAATTTAGCATTGTGCGGTGAGCATATGCATAATAAAGTGTGCACGGTGTGCACACACATAATAATGGCGTGCGTGGTGTGTGTAGTATTGGCAGAGCACAGAGAAACTTTGTGGGTGCATGTTTAAACTGAAGGAGGAACTTTTACAAGATGATATCATGTCAATCACTACGTAAATCCGATCGATTATTTGGCCGAATCGAAAGATCTAGAGAACCATTCCACTATCAAACGATGTAGAGTCTAATTGGGCCTCGGTGGCAGGTTTGGTTCATGTTGTTGAGTTAAAGGTATTTAGGACCCCTCAACACATCCATGTTGACATTTCATATTTTAATCAAATCATTTCCCAAAATCTTATTGAAAGCTTATGTTGTTCCATTTGCATGAGGATGATATGGTGTACTCTTCTGGTGATAGAATTAAAAATCCTCAGCATTGATACGATGGTAGAATTGATGAAATGAGCTCCCTGGTCACTCATCAGAATCCTGAGACATCCAAATCTGGTGATCACTTTCTCAAACACGAAGTGTGTTGTTGTCTCCATGCTACAGTCTTTCATTGGTGTTGCTTCTGCCCATTTTGTTAAGTATTAAGTCGCAGTAATGATATACCTAGCCCCTAACCTTTTTGTTGGTGGGTTAATAGGTCCCACAAAGTCTATAGACCATTTTTCAAATACTTGCAGAGTCACATGTGGTCTTAGAGGCATCTCATCCCTTCTATTGGGTTTTCCAACCCTCTGAGAGACATCACATTTATGGCAATATTCCTTGGCATATTTATGGACTCTTGGCCACAATAATCTTGTGTGTAATACCTTTCGTGTGGTAGATTTACCTACATAGTGTCCTCCAGATATACCTTCATGAGATTCCACTAATATTCGGGGCATTTCATGTTCCAATACACACCTTCTCAAAATGTTATATGTGCCCATTTTGTATAAATGTCATGCAATGAGTTGATAGTCTGCAACTCTTACTACCATATTTTTTTTCTACGCAGTGCTAAAATCTTGTGGTGAAACCCCTATACTTAAGTATTTAATAATATCAGTGAAATATTCACCAGCTACCTATACTAAAAATAGTTGTGCATCGGGGAAGTTGTCTTCCATGTTAGTAGGTTCTTCTCCATTAGTTACCCTTAACAGGTGATGAGTTCCTGTGTTAAGATTCCATGTCTTGACTATCACTTTGAAATCAAATTCTTGGAACAATAATAGCCATCTAGATATCCTCCCCCCCCTACAACTAGCTTGTTGACTAGATATTTGAGGGAATAATGGTCTATGAACATTTTAAATTGTTTACCCGGTAAATAGTGCCTGCATTTTTGAAGTGCATATACCATGGCTAGGCCTTCTCTTTTTGTGATGTTGTAATTTTTCTCTGATTCTCACAACTTTATTCTTTCAAAGGCTATAGGATGGTCTAATTCCCCTTCTCCTGGTTGCGACAGAATTTCTCCAAGTTCTATGGTTGATGCATCTACATGCACATGAAATGTCTTTTCCCAATCTATAAATATTAGTATATGTTTTGTTACCATCTTTTGTTTTAAAGTGTCCAATCCTTGCTGACATTCCTCATTCCACTGAAAAATGGTGTCATTCCACTGAGTAATGTGTGCATACCCCTTTATAATCTTCTTGTAATAGCATGTATGTCCCAGTGTTTCTCTTAAAGGGCACACTAACTTTGTTGGTGTTAAATTTACAATGATTGCAATCTTAGTAGGATCCACTAGTAAAACTTGTTTACACACTTTATGTCCCAACAATATTCCAAAAGGTATCCCAAAAATTCATTTCTTGATGTTCAATGAGATATGGCATTGCCTGCATCTTTCCAACATGAGTCTTAACACTTCTACATGATATTTTAATAGACTATATACAGTCAAGTCATCCAGATATACTTCTAGAAAATGATGTATGAATTCCTTGAAATAAGATATGACTACTCTTGAAAATATGGTTGGTGCATTCTTCAGCCCAAATGGCATGACTGTATATTTGTAGGATCCCCATTTTGTAGAAAACATAGTATTATACCTATCTTCTGGAGATATTTTGATCTGATGGTAACCTGAGAATCCATCTATGAATGACTATGCTTCCTATCCTCCCACATCTTCTAATACTATTAGAAAAATAGGATCGCGGAGCAATAAAATAAAACAAATGCAGAAATTAAACAAAGAAGATACACAATACAATAGAGACACAGATATATGTGGTTCACCCAGTGTGGGCTACGTCCACCAAAGAAATTTCCAGGTTCTTCCTTTATTATTATCCAACAATCGAAGGGATACAACCTACAGCAAACCCGTTGTAACTTCCTCTTCGTTATCTCACGGTCTCCTCACTCAGAATACAATATTCACCATGATACACAACCACAATACATTTCCCTCATAAGAGCGGGTTTCCTTCTAGGGGAAAAAACCCTAAAATAACTTCTACTGTTAGATCTGCGACCTTATAATGAACGGTCCAAATTTACAATGAAATTACAATATACTTAAATTTTTCCTTCGGGGGATTCGCCCCCGAACCCCCCTCTACACTCCCCCACATGGAAGAGTGTACATACTTATGGGGTGTAAATACTTCATGGGATACAAACATGGCTAAAAACAAAAGACCTCTTAATCACAAAGATAATCAGGCTCCACAACCAACAAATACCTCGTGTGTAAAAGGGGTAGGGAAAGGGTCATGTAAGTAAGCATCATTAAGTTTCCTCAGATCTACACAAATCCTTATCCCCCATCGTTTCTTTTCTTGGACTACCATAGGACTGATCCATTCATATTCCTCTATTGGTTCTATGATACCAACTTCCAACACTATGTCAATTTATGCTTTCACTTTCTTCTTATACATTGGATTTAGTCTGTAGGGTATTTTCCTGACAGGTCTACCCTCAGATTTGAGGGGTATCTTCAACTCACCTAGCTCCCCTTCTATTCCTTTAATATCTATAAAGGTCATTGGAAACAAGTCACTATATTTGCACAATAACTTTGTTATTCTTTCTATTGTTTTCTCATCCCAATAGTCTCCAATACTTGCCATTTTAAGATTGTGAGTTGTCCCAATATTGACTTTCTTAACATCGATTGGTGAAGCAAATAATTATGACTCCAGATATGGAACTTCCACCTCTCTTTCTCCCTCAATATTTGTAATCTTAATGTTGTGTGGATCATCTTCATTTGGTGCTTCTTCTTCCACATGATAGCATGAAAGTAACTCTTTGATTGTCTGTCTGTTCAAATGTTGATATTTTGTCATGATTTCAACTTATGGTTCATTAACAAATATCATTCCATGTATCATCTTCAGTATTGAATCTATGTTGGGGTTCACATGTTCAAATGAGAAAGTTTGTTGGCCCTTGACCAAGGTTTGGAGAACCTTGGTCATGTTTGACCATTTTTGGGACTTCGACAGGCTAGTCGAAGGCAGAGCGTAAGGTGAAGCGGATATCATGGGATCTCTTCCCCTTCTTAGGGAATTTTTGGGCTTAGGGTTTATGTAATGGGTATGGGATGTTGACCCATGGGTTTACCCATGCCTTGGCCCCTTTTGTAATGTATAAATAGATATCTATATGATGTAAGAAACAACACTAGATCTAGAAAAGATGTGGTGCTAAGTGTTATAATATGCTAAGTGCAAGTGATCTAAGTAGTTGGATCTATGTGATTGAGTTAGATTTGTGCATACTGTGTGCATGATAACTTGCAGAGCTAAGTGCAAGTGACTGTAAAGAGGATTTTTGTTGTAACCTAGCTCAGGGAAGTAGGGTCTGGCGAGGTGCGCACAGATCTTTTGTCCTATGCAGAGTGGGTTCTTGTGGTTCTGTGCTTGTAGAATATTGACAGAAGACAATAAAGAAGAGAAGATTTGGTGGACATAGCCCCACACTAGGGTGAACCACGTATATCATGAGTTGTGGTTGCTTTGTGCATTATGTTTGTTATGTTATTGATGTGATTTATGCTTAGTGCAGTGATATATGTTAGATGCACCTGATATAATAGTAACTTAGTGATTAGTAATGGGAATGAATGTTAGATCTGATCTATTTCTATATGTTAAGTGCTTGGATGTATTAGATCTTGTGAATACTGTGGTGTTCTGTAATTAGGGTTTTCCCTACGAAGTGAATACTAATTAATGTTAATTGTTAAGTGTTGTAATCACATACCTATGTCCCAGCTAGGTTGCATACACTTGAGTCCTGCAACCCCCCCTACCTCTACCTCGGGTGAGACTTCATCTGCTTCACAGGTGTCACTGAAAGGGCTGGTAGTTAGGGTTTTGTTGGTGCGTTGTTGAAGCGTTGAACCCTGGGTCTACCCCTGTGCCAACAAATGGTTCTGTTGCCGAGATCTAAAACTGTGATTGTTGGGAACTGCGGAAAAGAGAAAGATTTGTGTGTATATCTATTGTTGTAGTGCGCAGTACTCTAATTGACTGCGAAGCTCTATGCTAAGAAAGGAATTAGATCTGAAGAAAAGAGGCAATATCTTAAAGCTTTGTGCTCTGAGAAAGGTAAGATAAGTGAAAAAAAAAATCGAAAAAATGGATCTAGGTATGTCTAATAGATTTTTTCCTAGTCTGAAAACTAGGGCACAACTAGAAGAAAGAAGATTGGATATGAGTAGATCTGATAACAATAGTGAAATATATGTTATTCCTATGCATAGAAAGAATGTTTGGACTAAAAAATGGATGCAAGATCCTAGAAAGAATTTTTTGCAGGTTAGTTACTGTGATCCCAGTACGCAGTACAGGAAAGGTTGGGGGTAATTTAAAAGAAAGAGAGGATTAACTCTTTGTTATAGTTGTAGAAGACCAGGACATCTTGCTAAGGAATTCCCTGATAGAGGTCCTAGTTGTCTTTATTGTAAAGCTATGGACCATGAAGTTTTGGATTTCCCTAGAATGATTGCTAAAGTTGAAAAGATGAATATGAGACAAGAAAACCATGAGACAGGCCAAGAAAATAAGGATATGATAGAACCCCAGAAAGAATCAGATATTGTATTACTACAGATGAAAGAAACCCTAAATGATCACAAAGATATAAAATTATCAGAGATCTTAAACGAGAAGGAGTGCATAGAAACAAGAATAGGAGACTTCGACATAGACTGTGTTCTAGATGAGGAAACACAAGTGAATATCATGAAAAAAAGAACTTGGGAAAACCTGTTATGGTTCCTTCATTGGGAGGAATAGGATTTTTTAAAGGAAATATGATAACCCTATGTGGACGACTTACCTAGATATCTATGAGTGCTCATGGAACTTCGACAGAATAATAATTTGAGATCGTTAAGTTTATTGAGAATAGTGCCCCATTTGCTATTTTGCTAGGAAAAACCTGGATTGAGAAAGATCAGATACGAAAGAAACAAGAAGACGAAGCTCTAGAACAGAAAAAGAAAGAACTAAGGGATTTCATGGCTAGGAGAATAGCCCACTTACTAGAAGAACAAAAGGATCAGTCAAAGCTACTGAGGACCAGATATCTGGACGTCGAAGTTGAAAGAACACAAGAAGGCTTGAAACACCTGTTTGTACAAGAGAGTAGAGCACCTACTCCAGAAAGAAAAGAAGCATTACCCTCAAACCCGATGAAATACCCTCCACAGTGTGAAGTTATTATGCCAAGAAGAGATAAGAAAAATAATGGAAAGAGGAAACCAGTGACTCAGATTACAGGAAAGAAAGCCAGAAAGCTCAGCGAGAAGAAAGCAAAGTTAGAGAAATTGAAGGAATTTCCAGAGAGGACTTTGCAGAAGGAAGGTTTGCAGAACTGGAACGTCATTGGGATATCAGAACAGCGTAGATTGGAACTTCATCGTGACAAAGAAATATGACTATTGGAGGCGTCCCAACCATTATCCCAACACTCCAGAACAACTCGAACCATAGTTATGGCCAGAAAGATCGCCATTGGACCATTAGGACTGCGCCATAACGGATGGAATTGCATTGATTGAGGCGTTCCTTCCTGTTGGAGGAGTCAGTTACAACATTTTCTATTTATCCCTTCGAGCGTTGCACCAAGAACACTTTTGCCAATTGTGATTATCCGAGCCCCATAGAGAACTAGTTTCTTTCGCGCAGTGCCTATTGAGAGCTCGCCACCCGTTCTGTTATCGTAATTGTTTGTTCACCGACCTGAGATACATGATCTCGAGTGTTCATGTCGGGTGACTTCAATGAAGTAGAAAAATCCATCGAAGAAATCCAAATAGACCTCATGGTTGAGAAGGTGAAGTCCACAGGCATACAAGCCTCATCGACGAGAGGAGTGCAAGAATCCTCATCGACTGCTCATGGATATTGACCATCCCAAGCTACGACAGAGAAATGAACCAATCATAGTGATGACTTGGTGAATTTGAAGCTCATCCCCTCTATCATTCTCGACTACATCCCTCCTTTGGCTGGCGCGGTGAGCCATGACAGTGTCCCGAGGGACTTCGACTACACCTTGATTACTGCATACCTCCCAAAGGGGATATGCAAAGTAGGACCACAGTTAGGACAAATAATGGCATTGAATATCAGTAACTTCAACTTGGGAGACCAAAATAACTTTGGCATGCTTTCCCCACACAAATATTTGACCAAGACAAAGGGGAAGAAGTCAAATATCATTCCCCAGCCGTGGACTATGGACATCGTGAGGTTCACTATCCTGAACGTGATGACGATGCCACACTTTCGAAGGCATTAGGAGGTTAAAACGTGCGTTAAACTCCTGTTGTCTTACTTCCGTGGAGGTTATCTGTGGTTGGACAGACGCATCACCGTAGATCTGGCATTGATCCATCGGATCACTGGATTAAGCATGCAAGGACCAGACCAGACCCACAAGAATTTATCCAAGGAAGGCTGCAGATTGTGCCCTGGCGTGGAAAATTAAATATACCTATGGCGATGTGGAAAAGGGGAAGTGAGGTTGCAAGGTAGCCTCCATTCAGAATAACACAATGTGCCTAGCCTTCCAGTTGATCGTTGGTAATATAGTAAGTTATAACAGACCCACACAGGTCACGGGTTTCATTTTTTACCTCGCAGGAAAATGCATTGAAGGACTACAGATTAATTGGGCGAGATACCTCATCAACCAGTTAGAGAAAGACTTTCGCAAAGCTCAAGATTAGGGCTATGAGTTCCACTTCAGTTGGTTGTTGATCTTCATTGCCTTCATAGCTTGGGAAATTTTTGAAGGTGTGACCGTCCCTGAGATTGATCCATTAGAACCTTTAGCTACGAATTTCACTAAGCTATGGTATTCGAGTGACATAGAAAAACAATGGCAGTCAAACGTGGTGTTCCACACCTAATACCTGTAGTTGAAGAGGGATATTGAGTCTTTCCCTCAAATGATGTCGAACAACCTTCATAGTTTCATACCATTTGTGAAGTTCCACACAGATAGACATTTTATTTATATCACTATGCACAGAGACGAACATAAATAAGAGATCCAATCTTACTATAAGCTCACTAAGGAGAACATGGAATAAATAACTAAGGAGTGACCTGCATAGCTCCTTATACCAGTTAACCAAGCAAAATTGTCCAACCCCAACCTCATTGAAAGTCATGTGGTTACTCACGAAGAGTACGATGCACCTAGCAGTAGCAGAAGGAAGAAAAAGGAAGAGGTATAGAAGTTGAACAACGCATCAGAAGAGACTGCTTCAGACTCACCTGGAGGGGGAGGTGATGATGAAGTAGACAAAGAAGAGGATAAAGGAGAAGAATACAAGTAGAAATAAGGTGAAGTAACACTTCCTAGGGATCCTCTTGATGAAGTTGAGGCCTCCAAGAAAATAAAGGTTTCCCCCATGAAACCTACATCGCAGAAGAAGTCCAAATCTAGTAAGCCATGGATGCAGACTGTGCTCATGATGGATGACATAGATTTCATCATATCCACTGTCTCAAATACCTCAGAAGATATCTTACATCTCAATGAAGCCAAACAAGAGACCATGTATGAAATAATTGAAGCAAATTTGAAAGGGGTACAACAAGCCCTCTACTCCAACCGCGTAGTGTCTACTGCACCCCCATCATCAGAAGGAACAAATTTGGGAGATGAGCCTTCCCAGCTACGTCGAATAGCAGATGCAAGTGAAGCTTTCCTTCTTCATGTTCAGGAAGAAAAAGAACAGGACACGGAGGCCTCAAAGCAAGCAAAAGAGGAATCCATAGAGAAACGTCGGGTTGTGCAACAGGAAAAAGACGACATCCAAGCCAAGTTTGCAAAGGATAGAGCATAGATCCAGAAGGAGAAGGAAGTTTCTCGCAGAGAATATTGGAGTTAAAGAACCAATCACTAGATCACTTCTCTCTTTGATAGGCTTAGAACATATGGAAGAAGACCCAGTGGAAAGCCCAGTAGGGAAGTTTTCTGAAGCCATTCAGCATCTCCAACAAAGAGTAGAAGAACTTGAGTTAAAATAAATGCCAAACACTCTGCAAGAAGCGCGAGACCAAAGAGAAGAAATTGCCCAGAGCGCAGTCCATAGAATCAAGGCATTGGCCTTATAATGTAAACATCTCATCGGTCGAAGTGTGCAGACTTACGATCGCCTTGCATAGGACCCTGAACTAAGGACACTGGAGTCACAGCTTCAAGAGATCAAGCAGAAACGGTGCAAGCATAGTTGAAGCCACTATCAGCGGTTGAGAGGATGAAAAGGTCCCAAGAATAGCACACGATTCAGAAACAAGTCCATGCCATACAGAGAAAGGTCATGGAACTTACTCAAAAGCTCTAGCGAGTGCAAGATGAAGCTTGCACACTTTTTGAGGAAATTGAAGGATGAGGTACAGAACTAGAACAAGTGGTCACCTCAGTTGAACAACGATTGGAAGGACCTGTGACTAAGAAATGTATCTAGGAGTTTGTCGAGCAGGAGGCTCTAGCAAAGAAACAGGTCGAGGCATCTCGATCCAATATTGAGGCATTTGAGGAAGAGTTACCCAGATCAGAGTGACTCAGGATGAGTCACAAGTGAGTGTTGGGGGTTTGTTGGCCCTTGACCAAGTTTTGGAGAACCTTGTTCATGTTTGACCATTTTTGGGACTTCGACACGCTGGTCAAAGGCAGAGTGCAAGGCAAAGCGGAGATCACATGATCTTGGCCCCTTCTTAGGGAATTTTTGGGTTTAGCATTTATGTAATGGGTATGGGATGTCGACCCATGGGTTTACCCATGTGTTGGCCCCTTTTGTAATGTATAAATAGATATCTAGATGATGTAAGAACAACACTAGATCTAGAATAGATGTGGTGATGAGTGTTATATTGTGCTGAGTGAAAGTGATGTAAGTAGTTGGATCTATGTGATTGAGTTAGATTTGTGCATACTGTGTGCATGAGAACTTACAGAGCTAAGAGCAAGTGACTGTAAAGAGGCTTTGTGATGTAACCTAGATCAGGGAAGGAGGGTCTGGCGAGGTGCGCGTAGATCTCATGTCCTATGCGAAGTGGGTTATTGTGGTTATGTGCTTGTAGAAGATTGACAGAAGACAATAAAGAAGAGAAGAGTTGGTGGACGTAGCCCCACACTGGGGTGAACCACGTATATCCTGTGTTGTGGTTGCTTTGTGCATTATGGTTGTTATGTTATTGATGTGATTTATGCTTAGTGCAGTGATATATGTTAGATGCACCTGATATAATAGAATCTTAGTGCTTAGTAATGGGAATGAATGTTAAATCTGATCTATTTCAATATGCTAAGTGCTTGTATGTATTAGATCTTGTGAATATTGTATTGTTCTGTAATTAGGGTTTTTCCGTGCGAAGTGAATACTAATGAATGTTAACTTCTAAGTGTTTTTTTAAGTGTTGTAATCGTAGATATGTGTCCCAGCTAGGTTGCAGACACTTGAGTCTTGCAACCCCCCCTTCCTCTACCTCGGGTGAGACTTCATCTGCTTCACAGGTGTTGCCGAAAATGGTGGTAGTTAGGGTTTTGTTGGTGCATTGTTGAAGCGTTGAACCCTGGGTCTGCCACCGTGCCAAAAAAATTACTACAAAGTTTTGTTGTAATCCTGGCCATTCTGTAGTGCCCCTTTGCATCTCCCAGTTTATATATGAGTTCCCTAGGACTCCTTCCAATGTATAGATAAAGTGATGAGTCCATTCCTCTAGTGGTTTCATCCTCCATTGTTCCTTTCACTTCTCTAAGTATTCAATTGGTGTTCCATGTCCATCATACCTCTACATTTTATTGCTCCCCTGCTCTGCGCCAAATCTGATGTGCAGTAGTTGTTTGCAGTGATACCAATCCCAAATTATTTCTTTGTGCGCACCCCACCATCTTGCAGGTGTGGCCTTGAGTGAAATATCTAGGGATAAGAGCCTCTGATTCTCTAGTACTTCCTCTTCATATTTTGTCAAAAATTCCTCTAAGTCATTTAACCCATGAAAACTGGGAGGTTGTTTTATCTATGTACCCACCCATATTACTACGTGGTCTATTCTTGCGCACCTTCTTGTTGAAACTTCATGTAATCGTTTTTGCCAATTCTCCAAACCTATATTTGAGTCAGAAGCACATGATTTAATGCTTCTCCAGATGAGTACCCCATATGCAGTTGGGTTAACATAATCCTCTTCTCATGTGGTGGTTTTGTACAACTGGTTTATTTCCTCCAGATCCAAACAAGTGACTTCTACAAACCTTTCTCCTTCTGATGGATCCAATGGTGTAATGACTCTATATTCACCTAATTCAAAATTCATTTTTGTTTTCTTCAGGTTGATTATAGCTTGGTTATCAAATGCCCAATCCAATCCAAGCAATGTCGGGTAAGGTGTTGTACCATTTACTATCTCTATTACTTCAAAATATGCCATGGCGCACACTCCATCCAAATATATTGTCACACATTTAATCCTTCCAATTGGTAACCCTCTATGTTGATTTTCTAATTTTAACTTGACAGGTGAATAGCCTAGTGTGGTTTCTCCCGTGCACTATCATGTATTCTTAGGAAAGACATTTACTTCAGATCCTAAGTCTAGTATGATATCTCCCATATTGAAATCCCCAATGTTGGCATTCAGTCTGAATTCTTTGTGTGTCCTTCTTCTTGTATGGATATGATTGATTGTTTTATGTTCTAACTTTCCTTCCACCTTGGTGTTACATATTTCTATCATATCTTGTAAATCCTTAACAGATGATGGGTCATTGAATAACTTAATACAATATGGCAGAAATTTTTTTATGGTACCTACTTGGTCTAAAGGTTGTGCTTCACTGGTATGGTCCATTGAGGAGGGAATTTCTTACATTGGTAAGTTATGAGTGTGTTGGGCGAGTGATAGACATAAAATTTTTCTTGAGAAACTCCTATCTGGCCTCCTTGAATGTTTCACTTTCTTTCTGTGCATCAAACTGGTTCTGTGGTTCAGTATTCTTCTTAACCCATTGGTGTTATGTTGGATCTTGTTTTACTACATCAATTATTGCCTTGGCTCCTCCTCGAGTGACTATATTGATGTTTCTCCCATCCTCCCTGGCTTCTGCAGAAATCCACTGCACATTTTGGTTGTTCTGGTTCATTTTTTCTTGGATCTTTCCCAAGAGTGTTGAACAATATTTTTTTTCATGATATGTTGCACGACAGTACATACATGTCATTGGTGGGAGTGGACACTCTCTTGCATAATGTCCTATTTTTTGGCAATTGTGGCACACTACTGGTCCTTTGCCTCATCCAAATCATCCTCTAGCTCATCCTCTATCTCGATCTCCTTGTGGCGCATTATACTGAGGTACTTGGTTATATTTTGCGGATTTATACTATGGTTGTGCATTATTGTACTGTTTTTTCGCAGTGTTGTATTGTTGTTGTGCATTATTGTATGGTGGTGGTACCTGGTTGAGCTGAGGTGTAGCTTGTCATGTCATCATTTATGCTTACACTCTACAAGTATTTGAATTTCTTTCTCTCATCAGCTCCATTGTCCTACAATCCTTATCATCATGACCCACTGACTTGCAAAAATTGCAATATGAATTTTTGGGTAATGTCTTATACTTATTCATCATTGGGCAGTGATATGGATCATGTTCATGTGTCTTGCAAATATCGTACCATGGTCCTCCTATTGGAAATGGGTTTGGCACCCCTGTTGCCATATACTTCTCGAAAGTTGGACATTCATTCTTATGGTGTCCTTCTGTCCTACATAAGGTACACCAAACAAATTTAATTTTCTCTTTACCCTTCTTTTGGTTAAGTTGAAATGTTAGATTCTTGAAATCCTCCTTCAACTCCTCTATTTTTGGATCTATCTACTAATACTGGTTCTCTTCCAGTTGTAAGGTTGCCTGCAAAGCCTCTTTCTAAGTTTGGAACTTATGTTGTCTTAATGGGTATTTCAAATGTGGTAATAGTGAGTTCAAAAATAGATGCCTATGTTGCATGTCAGTCATTACATATTTCAACTTACCTTTTAGACACTTAAACCTCTGATCAATCTCCCAAACAGAATCACCTGGTTTTTGCATGATTTGAATTATTTCATTCATATACGGATCCTCTGATTTGGGCTTCTGAAATTCATTTATCAACCATTTTTTCACATCTATAATAGTCTGTGTTACTCTCGGTGGACCGTTTACATCTAGGCTCATGTACCTGTCCAGTGTGCGGTCTCTTAGCCTGATAGCTAACTATGTGAGTTTTGTATCCTCATATGTGATATGTTTTTCTTCCCATATATTCTCACAGATGAATATGTGTTTTTCAGGGTCCTCTGATGCCTCTCCCAAAAATTCTAATAACCTGATCGTGGGATCATGTCCTTCCATTTTAAATTGTGTTTAACTACTACCTCTGCGTGGTGTACATATTTGACTGTTACTTCCTGAACTGGATCCTCCAGTTGCCACTCCTTTGATCTGAATTCATGCAGGAACGCAAAATAATACACAAATAGCCATGAATACAAAGATGCAGCAGAAATAACACTTCATTTCATTAATAACAAAGAACTGAAACTTGTTTACAGACAGAATGGAAATAAACTAGCTAGGGCGCTGGTAGCTTATCTCTGAGAAGAGATGTGGCGGCTACAGGCCTCTGAAATTTGTGTTACAGTAAGGCTCAAAGGCCTATATATTATTGAGAAACAATGGAAACCCTAAACATCTAAAAACCTAACCCTAGGAGATGAAACGCCAGAATATGGGCCCCGTCGGAGTAAATTGGTACATCAATTTCTCGGGGTCGTAACTTTGGCATACTATCTTCGTTTGACGCACATGATACATCATTAGAAATATCTATCCGAGGACTACACTACTAATAGAGAATATCAATTCCAAAACAAACTAATATTTTTCGGAGGTTTGATTCCCAAAAAACGTCGTTTAGGGCCTCAAAACGGCTCCGAAAGTTCAGGACCCGGAAAACTGCCAAAAATAGTAAATTCTGCTACAATTAAGGAAACTGAAAGAAACAATGGTGGGGGTCCAAGTGGAATAGGTGGGTAGCCACCAATATCCACCTGGATCATCCTTTCTTGGATGTGTTTCCTGATGTCTTTCTTCCACTAAAATTCGGTTTTCTAAACGTTGGTGTTCTTTATAGTGTATTAGTCGCACATGGCACTACTACATTGGGCGCAAATTACGATGGTTTAGAATTTTGTCGTACTTTTTTTTCTTTTTTTGTACTAAATATACTCTTTTTTTCCGGGGTCCAAATGTTGGTCTCTCTAGCGACCAACATTCCAAGTTGGTCGTTTTAACGACGAACGTTGGTCGCTCTAGCAACTAACCACCATTTAGTCGCTCTAGCAACCAATAATGGCACGTGTGAGAATCAAACGGTCATTTACGACAAATCAATCATATATGTATCTCAGTTACGGAAAATTTTCTATAGTTATGACAATCATTTTCTATAGTTGTGAAAATCATTCGAGTGTTCTGATGCAATGGTGTTCTAGTTTTTCATGAAATCTTGATTTCAATTCTCTTTCAAGAAGAGAAACATTGAATTGATCGGACTCTACATAGATGAGATTTTGAAGGTCAGTACTTCAAAAATTTATGTGTGATTTAGTATTTGGTGCTAATGAACTATTTTATGGTTTATTTTCACTCCTTATAAGGGTTTAGAGGAAGAGGTTATAGGCGCTAATTATGGATAAAAGATATATGTGTTAAGGGTTAATGGTAATACATACAAATATTTAGGGGTTATAGGGGATAATTCTTA
>SNQJ01S0157557.1:22165-43059 GCA_010110895.2 Picea sitchensis
ATATACTACATTTCCCAAAATGTTGTTAGGGATTCCTTCAATTGCAATGCCTCTTTCATTCGTATTTTCCCAATAGAAGGGAGGAATAACATTTCTTTTAGCCAGATTCATTTGGAAACCTGAAACAATCATGCAATACATCTCATAAGGCTTGTGCTTCGGGGGGGGGGAACTAGACTTTGATATATAATTTGGGACCTGAAAATTGTCCTAATGAAATATCTGTAGGTATTTCTTCTGGTTTATCTTCTTCAATTTCTTCATGGAAGGAAGAATGTTGCATTTCGTGTTCTGGAGGATCTTGTAGTTTTCTAGTGTATTCTATGGCATTTTCTTCTTCACAAGAGTGATCTAGCTCTTTTTTTGTGACTTTCAACAAGTGTTTGAGATCTTCAATTTCTTTGATCATTTTTATAAGACTACTATGTTTTTATTTTATTTTCAATCTTAACAATATCGCTTTGTCCTGTCTAAACTCTTGTCTGTCTTTGTGTTGATCAAGATATTCTTTATAGAGTTTAGTAGGATTGTAATCCATTGGATTATTTTTGAGAGGCTAAGATTCTTCTTCTTTTACAAATTTTGCTTTGATTTGCGCTAAGATCCTTTTCTTTTCTTCTCTCAAATATTGTCTTAGCACATATTGATAAATGGGAATCTCATATAATTCTCTGTCAATTTCTACAAGTCTTTGTTGCAGATTTCCTTCTTTCTTTTCCTGGACTGAGAACATCCAGAATGAGTATTGAGGAGGCACCTCACATCCCCCTAAATTTGGTACATTTGAGTCATATTCAGAAGAGGATTTTGATGAACCAAATTTATTAAGAGCAAGAGTGTCACTGCTCTCATCTTTAGATGGAAGGAAAACAACTTCTTCTCCATTTGGGTATTCGCTAGGAGTGCATATTGCTAGATCCCACCAAGTTGTATCTAACTCATATGTGAGTAAAGATACTAGTATTGGATTTTTCTTCTTATTAGGGAACTTATTTTCCCATTTTCCTTTCTTTCCACAGATGAAACACTTTTCTTTTTTCCCTGGAGAAGATCTAAGTTTGAGATAGTTTTTTCCCTTATAGAATTTCTTGGATTTGGAGGACTTTTTATGCTTGTAGGGCTTAGCAGGATGAAATCTGGGTTGGATGGTATAAAAATGATTTTTCTTTTTTTTGCAGGTGCAAGATTATTTTAAATGGCTGCGATTATGTGGGCCACAACCCCAATCAAACATGCCAACTATTGTTTTGCAAAATCTAGGAGAAAACATAGAAGAGTGTCTTTTGAAATCTTTGGATACTCTTTTTTCTAGAACATGTTCTTCCCATAATTGGATTATATATGCATGGAGTTGAGACAAAGAAAGACCTTTGAGATTGATCTTCTTATCTTTAAGAAATTTCTCAACTGCATATAGAACATGACCTGGAAAGCTTCTCAGATAGTATTGAAGAAACTCTGGTTTATTTGCATTACCAGATGTGATCAATAGATTCTGCATGTAAAAAAAATACTTCTCATGTTTTTCAAGATTAGAAATTATTTGAGACATGAAAAGAGAATCCCAATGGTCATAGTCTTCTTGATCATTAGGGCCATAAAATCGTCGACCAATTGTAGATAGTATTTTATCCTCAACATATGTTTTTGCAAGCATTTCATTCCTAGTTTCTTGTGGAAACCATCGCCACCATTCATGAGCAAGGCTTGAGAATCCAACAACTAATTGGACTGTTATTTGTTGTAGAGTAGTGACTGGATCTTGAGTTTTTTTGTATGTTACCCAGTTTCCTAAAAGCTGGATCACATCCCTAATTTCTACTCTATTTTGGCAGGCTATATTGAGAACATGTTGCTTGAGCATTTGCGATATTAGTTTATTTAGGCTATCTACACTGAAATGGAATTTATTAGTGGGGAAAAAAGAAACACCTTATTCTATAATGAAATCCATACTGGGGATGGCAGGAGATGGTCCAGACAAGGGGTTAGCATGGTTAGGTGGAGGAGGAAGAAATCTAGAATGAGAAGTATACTCTTCTCTTTTGGGGATCTGGAGCATCTAAAGGTATTTTGCAGGAAGGGCTTGGGGTAAATATTTGAATCCTTTTACCTAATCTGTAATTTCTACAACTTATTCTTTTGTGGCTCCAAAATCAAATTATGGTCTATCATCTGCTCTTCTATAGACATTTGGCCAAAATAATAACTTTTAGAGTGAGTGTTTTTATGTCCTTTTGAGACAGATTGGAGTGCACACTGACTCAAGGTTTTTGTCTATTTTCTTATATCTTGAGTTGTGACCATCATTGTTCCTAAAGAATCAAGTCTTTTTTCTAACTTTGTTGCAACAATGTCCATAGCTTGTTTGATTTTTTCAATATCTTTCACAATGTGATAGATGATATCTAGTTTTGCATTTAATAAAGAAATTTGTGTTTGTTCATATTGGACAAATTTCTTCAACTGAAGAATATAAAGTGTTATATCATCTATATTAGTTACAGTCATCCGATGTTGTAGATTTCCATAATTTTCCAATTCAATTTCATCTTAAATAGATTGATTGACTACAAAGGATCTATGATTTAAATACTCTCTCTTTATACTCCCATTAGAACTGTATTGTTCGAATGGGGTGGCAGGAAGGTTTCTTCCAAGTATATAGGTTTAAACCATCAAAGGTTGTCACTTTCATATTTGACTGGATTTTGGGAAGGGAGAGCATAAACATGCTTGGAGAACTTTTCTGTTTCATTTTTTGTGATACCATTTTACAGACAGGGAAATATTTATGATGTCCTCTGTGTTTTGCAATGATATTTTTAGAGGAGGAGGTACATGGCTCTTCAAAGACTGAATGAGATGATTGGATCTGAGGAAAGTGAGTATTAGAAGAAGAGACAGAAGCAACTCTCTTGATAGGAGGCTGGAAATATACATGATTAGAGTTGTTAGGCAATATAAAAGAGTTACTAGTTCTATAAAACACGAGTGTCTTAATTACAGAAGCAGATCTAGAAAGGATTTTATATTTTAGGCGCAAGTTTTTGTAATTAACTTCCCAGGATTTTGGGTAATTTATACCGGTCCAATCAAAGGTAATTGGAGTGGCATGTTTAGCCTTATCTGATTCCACCATGCTGAGCAGGTGTGAACTGTGATGAACCTTATAAGTAAGGGTTGGGAGAGTGTCATTTCCAAAACAAACAATGACCAAGGATTTTAGTTGGATAATGTGGGATCCAGAGTCTACTTTGAATCCTTAAGGACTGATGTAGGCTTTGAGGAGATAGCATATATGTGGGTCTTCAAGGTTGACAAAGTATTTCGGAAATATTGTGACAAAACAAGGTCCTTGATGGAGAGGGCCAAAGAAACCACCATTTATAGCATCAAAAAATTCAATATGTCTGGTATCTACAATAACATAGAGAGAATAAGCAAGGAGAAAGGGTCGAACCAAGGGTCTAAGACCAAGATTAACTACGCCTAAATGGGCACATTTATAGCCTTGTTTCTTAGCCCAATCTATTTAGGATTTATCTAATAGATTGATATGGATTGGTTGTTCCTATTCTCTGAAGGCAATGTTTACTTAAGAGATTTTAATCTGTGTATGTGACGTATAGTACTACCATTTCATTTTATAGACTTCTTTTGGTAGAATTCCTGGAAGTTTCCAGTCTCTTGAAGGATTAAAATCATTCATTGAAATGATAGAAGAAGATTCAATGTTTTGGAAAGAGGATATTTTTTTTGCAAGTGAGATGAAAGAATCATTTACATCACAATGTAGTGTTTGGAGCTCAATTGTATCCATAGAAGGATCCATGGAACACTCTCCTTTGTTGGGTAGTAAAGAAAGGAGTTTAGCTCTAAAATGTACCCATACAATAACTTCATAAAGTTAAACAACTAGAGGACTTATTGCACCTATCCAACACCTATGGCCTCAAAACAAATTCATAGAGTATGTATATATACATATGATACCACATATGTTTTAAAATTTAGTAGGGGTTACATAGTATATTTCAGATTAATATGGGTATGGGTTTTAAAATGAAATAAGTATTAAAATGAGAGAGAAGAGTATTACACACCAAATAATACGTCAAAACACACTATATTGAATTAATCGGATGATAAATATAAATACAACAAGTTTATGTCAAGATAGATATAGACTACTTGAGACAATATCTCAATCTCCCAATATTCTTTGACTCTTAATTGGAGAGAATCTCTCTCACAGCCAACTATCTATTAGTCTCTCTCTCCTAAATTGTAGGATCAAACCACTCTAATAGAGATTGTTCTCTAAATTACAAACATAGTTCTCACACAAGATTAAAACAAGTAAGAATTACATATTCTAACAATAAGATCAATGTTTAAAATAACTTTGTCCATAATTTATTTATTGCCTTAGAGTTTTTAATTTTTTTAATCAAAATAAAAAATTATCATTTCCATACATTTGTATATATAATTGGCTGAAATTTATTTTAAATTAAAATGGATAATGGAACAGTGTATTAAAAAAAATTTAAATTAAAAGCCCAAGTAAAAGTGGAACTAATCCATAGGAGGTGGGGTATGTATACCTCAGTTCAAATGAACTTATGTCTGACTAAAATAAATTTTGGCCCGAAAGGTGGTCCTCATACATGAATTTTGTATTGGTGGAATTTTCAGATGCTATTATATTAAGGGTGTTGGCTAGACATTTTATCTTTTTTAGTTTTTTTTTTATATATTTGGACAAAATCCTTATTTTTTTATTTGTATAGGTGCATTTCAATGCATAAATGGATTCAAGATGATGAAACTAAAATACACAGAAGGGCCTTTCGGATTATGCTGAAACAACCACTCAAATCTGCAAATCCAACCATTTCATCACGAATTCAGACAAAATCAAACAAAAATTACAAAAACCTTAAAAAAAATAAAGCGTTTAAAACTAAGACTAACTTCTTTTACAATTGATTTGACATAGAACTTCATTTCAAGTTCCTTCCATTTTGGCACTTGCCAATCTGTCTATACCCATACGAGCCATGTGTTATTAGTGTTATTTCCCATGGATAAAATTGATGAGAAATGGGTGTAGATGAGAAATGGGTGTAAAAAAGACGCGACATTCTTGAGCTTCAGAGCATGTGATTATTAGTTATGTTATAATACACATGCCAAATTGACCAATTACATTTATATTTTTTTAATCTCTAATAGTTTCTAACCTCAGCCACCAAGATGTTGGTACATGCTTGTTTATGAACAGATCGCACAATCCACAAACAACAAACCGGAACAGAGGTCCATGTCTTTGCGAGCATCCTTGTGCGGACATAGAGGCGGTTGTACAAATTTCGAGGCTGTACCGAGGTCGTCGGTACAAAGTTTGAGGAGGAACAACTGGCAGGTTAAACCAAATCCATGCTTCTTGGATTATCGAGATTATTGGGTTGTGTGGACATGGCAGAGGAGAAACTGGAGGAACAAATGGCAATGTTTCATTCGCAAGTGATAGATGATGAAAAACATAAAATTTTTTTCTTTTTAATGAAAATCTAATTTTAAGGTTATTTTAAAAGAACACCAAATATATGAAACTTTTTGTGGGACAAGGAACTTTTTCCAGCTAAACAGATTTGATTGCTAAAATCTATAGAAATATACACACATTACTCACCTAAACTATTTGACTATTAAAAGCTATAGAAATATACACACAATACTCCCTCTGAATTTGAACTTATATTATTCATAATAAATATTAACATTGCTTTGTATGTTTTATATTTTGTAAAATATGTGAAATTTAAATGGAGGGCTAGCTTATGATAAATGGTGTGTGTTTTTATGTTTTATATTTTGTAAAATATATTAAATTTAAATGGAGGACTGTACTAAGATAAATAATTATAAAAGAATAATAAATGAATGTACTATGATAAATAATTATGAAATAGCATTAATAAATGAATAATAGATTTTAATATTATATTTTTAAATATCTCTATTTTATATTTTTTAATTTTATTATATTATATTTATGATAAATAATTATGAATTAACAATAATAAAAATGAAATTACAAAACTTTTATATAATGAGTTAATAATTTTAATATTATATTTTAAAATATCTCTATTACATATTTTTAATTTTTTATTATATTATATTTTTTAATTTTTATTATAGATTAAAATTATTAATTTTATTTTATGATATAAATAAAATTAAAAATATTAAAATTAATAAAATTTCATTTAAGTTCTAAATCCCACAATTGTATTTAAAAGTATTAAAACTTCACTTATAAAAATTTAACTTCCTAAAATCATAAATATTGTTAAAATCATAAATATTGTTAAGGAATAACTACACTATGTCATAAAGTTGAGTTTCACAAATTGATTAGTGAAATACATTAAAATATAATGGTCATAAGAAAATTAAAATATAATGGCCATAAGAAAATTGACATTGATTTTTATTAAAATTTCTAGTGTTATGTGTCAACTCTATGTTCAGCACTGAAATAAGTACATATCTCCTTCATACTTGTTTTTAAAGGAAGCTTCTCTCAATAAAATAAATAAATATACATTGAGTCATTTGTAATTTTTTTTTAGGTATAAATTAAAATGTTTATATCAGATGTAAAAGCAAGTATGTATATACACATGATAGTACATTTCCATTCAGCCAAATGAACTATTTCATGACCCAATGTTAGGTTATTGTGTGTTGTAAGAACAATGTTGAGAAACAAGAACCTGGGTGGAAGGAGAAACTCCTCAGAGGCTTGGAATTTGACCTCAGGAGGGTTTTCATTCCCCAAAGGCGATATTTAAAAGGTAAAATACAAAATCTACACGTCAACATTTATGGGCATGTAAAATTTGAACCCGTCATAATTTCTAGTAGTTACTTAGCTTACTTAAAGGCCCTATTGTATAACTTACGCGTATCTATTGTATAACCTAAGGACTTGAGAGAGGTTGGTTGGAAGAGTAAATGAAACAATAAATGGAATTTGATGTTACCCATAAGTTTCTCCTTAGATTGCAAGCTTTGAAGGGTAGTCTTCAAATGTCATTTCTTTTTTATTTTAAAATTGCTTATTTTTTATATTTTTTTTTCATTTTAGGGTTTTTAGTTTTGTATATTAGAAAAAATAGATGTGGATTCAAAACTCGAATGATAGACACAAAAACAACAAATGGCCAGTCATCAGATTTTCACTTGTGGTAAGGTAAATTTGATTGGGCATCCCCATCGAGATCAAATTGGGCTACAACCACTTGACAAGGTTAGGTCATTGAGTTACTAAGAACAATGTTGAAAACAACTTTTCCAAATAGCTAAGCTATTTTATTATTAAGTTTAATGTTAAAATTAAGAGAGAAAAATAACATAGTGAGATAAGCACAATAAATATGAACAAGTATATAGAGGCAATATTTACTTTGGAAACTCTTCCCTCATAGAATATCAGGATAGATATTTTTTATTTTATTGGCTAAACAAGTTAACATGCACAATTTGAGGCATTTTACAATGGTTTCTTCAATTCTTTAAATATGTTTTATCATATCAAATACCTTGAGTTACACAATACCATAGTAAACCACCAACGATAAAGCATCAATGACTAAGAAAAAAATAATCCAATATTTCTCCTTTAAAGTTATTTGGAATAACCACCTACCTCTTCAAAGTTCGATAATACAACATACCCCATATACATGCAAAAATAGGTATCAAAACCATATACCCATTTATATGTGATTAAAATACAATTCATAATTATACCAACAAACTTATTATTTCATTCCACTTTCATATAGTTCCATTCACTCACTTGGCCTTTGTATGCTTAGATGCCAATGCTCCACTTGCTAAAAAGTCCACACTTATGGACTTTGATACCAAATATTAAAATTAAAATAGTGAAAATGGCACGGGAGATTAGGCATAAGAAACATAAACAAGCATATAGAGCCAAGCCAAGGCCGACCACTTAAAACATTTTAAAACGAAGTTCTTCAAGCACTTAAGGCTTCCTCATATCAACAACCATAGGCAAATACCATGGATCCATAAATGATGGGACGATATCATTTTATGTATCCATGAAATATATCCTTATATTGACAGTTGTGAGAGACCCTTCTCTGTGCTCAAATTAGCGACTCCGTTTATCTGAAAATGCAAATTCATACAAAATCGATATTAGTTTCCAATATAGTTTTCCAATGCAATCTTCTGTAAGAAAATGAACACGAAAATTAAAAAAAATACAAACATACAGAGAGAAATCTCTGAACATGAAGGTGGGTGTAGCAAATCTGACCGGCAGATGTCGGCCTCAAATGGTAGGAGAATTTGTTGATTCACAATCGTTTCGACTCCTTTCTTCCAGAGCTTCTTCACTTCGGTTATGTTTTAATTTCTCTCTATTCACTGCTGCTTCCATATCGAATGCCGAATGAATATTTCGGCTCTTTCTTCCTCGCTTAGCTCTTGATTCTGCTACTACGGAGAGAAAGAGAGGAAGCTTGCTTTAGACTGCGAAGGAGTCCATTGTACTTCTGCTCAGGAGAGAAAGTGTACTTCTGCTCAGGTTATACACCACTGTGCAGTTGGACAACAACTTTCTGTACCAGGTAGATGTGGCGAAATGTGAGTGGCCCGTGATTGTAAACGCGTGACAAAGTGATAAATGTGTGTTTTTTTATGTTGAACGTTAACTATACACGATGAATGTAAAAGTAGCATGTAAAGCGTGACCGCTAATCTCGGTTACTCGGTACACCAGTACATATTAGGTTTTCTCAATACTTTCGCCAACTCCATGATTGTGCATCTCAAATTTTAGGAAATATTCCCAACATGTACCTGTTTAAGTAATAATGGATACACGTGGGATACCATAAATTTCGGATTCAAGTCATGTAAATATTTTCATGAAAAATAAATGTTCCTAATACTTTATTTATCTTAATATTCTTAATACTTTATTTATCTTACTTTTGTTTTATATTTTCAATATATATATTTTGTTTACATATTTTAACATGTAGATGGTGTGGATAAATTTTTCAGTGTATTTTAAAAATATATTTCATTATCATTTCCTTTTGTTGTAAGTTCTCTCTAATTTATATGAAAGTTTCTTTTCCTCTAGATATTTTACTATAGGGTTTTTGTTTTTATTATTATTATGTATATATGACATTAATGTAATGTTGTTCTCACCCAATTTTAAATGCAATAACAAAGTATATAAATGGTAGGCTATCACTTAAGGTAAATGATATTATTTTTATAAATATGGTTTTGATCATTAAACAATTTGATATAAGTTATGAATTACGTGGTTTGAAAAAAGATAGGACACTATAAACTTAACTCAGAAGGGTCGATCCACCTATTCTTTGAAATGGCCTAATGACCCAATGTTTAAGAAGTGGCCAATGGCCTTGTGTTGGGATTGACCAAAGAAAGAGGTCAAGGATTTTCCTTTCAAGAATTGTGAAGTTTGAAAAATGGACCAATCCTTAGGAGGATGCCAATGGGCTTTTATTTCAAATTGTTTTGATATCGAAGTCTTTACCCACTATGTTTCAAAAGAGTTTAAAGTTTCAAAACAAGCCAAAGTTTGAAAAGCCTGTCAAGTTTCGTAAGTGGCCAAAGTTTGGAAAAGGCTTGATGGCCTTAAGTTTGAAATACATCAAAGTTTAAAGGAACCGTAAAGTTCATATATTGGTTATTAATAGAAAAGATTCCAAAGTTGGAAATTATCTCAAAGTAGAAACAAGCCCAAATTATCTCAAAGTAGAAATTTACCTCAATGTGCAAAGGTGCTTGAGCTCTCACAATTGAAGTTTTAAAGTGGTTTAAGTTTGAAAATGGGTGAAAGTTTTAGATCAACTAAATTTTCCAAAGTGGCCAAAGTTTCAAAATGACTCGATAATTCGAATTACCCCAATGATTGAAAAATAGTCAATGCCCAATGTTCGAAGGGTGGTGATACCCAATATCCTAAAGATGACCAATGGGTTAAAGATATAAAGTACATTGATGGACGATGTTTAAGGAGGCTTGATAGAATTGTTTCAAAATGATCCAGAGATTCGATAGTTTAAAAAAACATGCTATCCAAGGTAACTTAATTGACTGATGTGTAAAGTGGCTTGAAGGTTATTGTATGGAAATAGGCCATGTTCAAAAGGAAGGCCCATTGTTTGAGAATGGCCCAAAGTTTGAAAATGGATCAATCATTTGTCTTAAGAGGGATTCATGGCTTGATTCAAAATTGGGATGATATTGAGAAATATGCCAATGGTACAAAGGACCCATTAAAGTTCAAAGAGGGGTCATTACCATTAGTGAAAATGAGCCAAATGTTATAAAAGAGATGATATTTGAAATAAGTCAATGCCTTCATGTGATATGACTTTGACCCTTGTTGAAAAATGAACAATTGTCGTGTGGTACAGAAAATATATTGTTAAAAAAAAATAGAAACTAAGTTTAGAATAAAATCATGTTTTGTACATAACTCAAACAAAAATGTTCAATTGGTGTTGAAATTTAAGGTGGAAGTTTGTAGGGATAGTATCTATGAAAATGAGCTTGAGCTTAGATTTGTAGATTCAAAACCGAATTGCCAAAACTTAGCAAAATATATATTTTTAGAGAACAACATTGTACTTTTTACCAACAACCTTGTTCACGATGTAATTTGGATAGGAAGGATGGTGGGAAGGTAGAAGAAAACCTAGAAAATTATGTGAATGTATTCCAAGGGATTCTTAGTTAAATTGATAAAATGGGGACAAATACACTATTGTTGGACACTTTTTGGTAGTCTTGGAAATTGTATATTAAAGAAAAATGTCTTAAAACAAAGAATTTGAAAAGAATATCCAAGTCAACATTTCACCTTCTCAATAATTTGGATAAAATTTGTCCTGTGAGAAATGTCACATATAATTATGGTTTGGGCAATTGCAATATACACGATATAAAATGTGAGACAAAAATAAAATGTTAGTAATGGCAGAACAACTTGATGAATATAGCAATTCACCACAATATACTGAAATGATGAGAATAATACTTGAAATAGCACTTTGAATCGAAAGCAATGTTCACGGGCCTACTCAGGGGCAAATATCAATTAAAAGCGAGGAGGCTCTATTACAATAATATTCAGAGTTGGGGTTCTCATACCCTCGAGATCCTATTATGCAAAAAGAAGCATCTAGAGGAGAGATCTTCTAGAAATATATACTAGAAAACTCTATTAGGTCTTCTTACATCACATATTCTATTTTATTGAAGGCCTTATTAATATTGACCTTTATTACATGGAATATATTGTTCTACCTATGTGAGGGTTAGGACCCTAACTTGTGTCTACCCCTTAAAAACAACCTTGTCCTCAAGGCAGAGATGAGGAAATTCTACTTGAGGAGTAGTGGATTTGGTTCCCAAATTGTCTGACTGGGTGTATCTTTCCTTTGGACTATGCTTGTGATGGTTCTTTGGTAGTAAGTGATGCTCATATTTGGTCCAAAGCCTTACTGTTGTAGCCAAATGGATCCTTCTTCAACTAACTCAGGAGTTGGTTTAGATTTGGCATAGCTCCAATCTACCTTCTTTAAGCATGAAACATGAAGAAAAAGATGTAGCTTTGAATATGCAGGTAGAAGCTAACTAATAGGCACTTGTCCCACACACATTTTGAGTAGTATAAGGACCATAAAAGAGGTAGAGCTAGATTTAACAAATGCTTTCGGCCTTAGAGAGAAGTTTGCTTATGAGTTTAAGTTGAAGGGCTTACACACAGTCCCTTAACAGGATTGGCGTTGGGCTGACCAGTCTGCTTGTTACTTCATGTGATTACATTGCCATGACCAAATTCTCCTTGAGGGTATGGAGAATAGCCTCTTGGATTGTAAGATTTTTTTCAACCTCCTCAACTTTCGAGACCCTTGGTATGTAGGAGAGAACTAACAAGGGATTTTTTTGTCTATATACTGCTTCAAAGGAGTCATGCATGTAGTTGTATGGTATGGAGTGTTGTACCACCATTCAACTAGGAGGAACCATTGAGCCCATTGATTTATTTTTGCTTTTCAAGGCAAAACCACCTCAAATATGTTTCAAACACTTGTTGACAATTTCTGTTTGGACATCAGTATGGGGATGATAAGTTGTCTTGAGATGCAATTGATTGCCTTGTATCTTGAACAATTCTTTTCAAAAAATTGCTTATGTGTGTGAAAGTTCAGATTACATGATGAGGAAACAATAGAGTGTGGCATGCAGATCTGAAGACATGATCCATGAAAATTTGGTCCACAATGGATATTTGTAGTAGGTGGTGAAGGGTGCAAAAGCGAGCATGCCCAGAGAAGCGATCAACAACCACCATGATAGCCAGTTGTGCACGACTTGGGTAAGCCGGTAGCCAGTAAGTATCCTTAATGCATGGTGAAATTAGGAGGCGGTTGTGAGTGTGCGAAGATTTATTTGTTTCTCCCTTGTTATATTGTACACACATCACGATTGACTACAAAATTCTGAATGATATTACATTTCCTACCATCGAGAAAATGGAGCGTTTGATGACCCTTTCATAGGTTTGGTGAACTTGGGAGTGGTGCCTGGCATGGTGTAGAATGAAGCCTCAGTCTGCAGTGGATTTAAGTTTTGATTTTTACTTAAATACAAATGACCTTTATGTCAGTTCATCTAATGTGGAGCCAAGAGTACCCAGGGGAAGATGGAGCATTGGACTACAATTGTTAGATCAAATGGGAACTTTTGGGATCTTCTAGCCATTCCTAGCGAACAGCAGACCAATCACGAGTAAAATGAAGGAGAGAGAAAAAACTGATCCTTCATATTCATACTTTCAGGAAAGTGCATCCGCCAGCCACATTGTCTTTGCCTTTCTTGTAAATGATCTCATAATCAATCTAATATCCAAAGAGTTTAGTCACCCATTTTGTTGGGAAATCGTTCGAGAGAAAAATACTTAGGGCTTGTTATATGGTATGTCTTAATTTATGAAAGCGATTTAATAGATAAAAGTATACAGATCTATGACATGTAGAATAGCCAACATTTCCTTTTCATGAATGGATTTGCCCAAATTTCTTTAAGATAGTTCCTTGTTGGTAAAGGCCAAAGGAATTGACCCTCTTCTTGCATAAAGACATCACCAATTCCTTTCCACAAGCATCACATTTCCAACACAAAGGTATTTGTAAATCCCGGGAAGAGTGAGGACTAGAGTGGTGCAGATGGTCATCTTAAAGGTTTGAAAAGCAGGCAGCGGTTAGAGTCCAAGTGAAAGAGTTCTTTTTTGAGGAAGTAGTGAGAGTCTGCCAATCTTCCCATAATTTTAGCAAACTTACGATAATACCCTCTTAAGCCTTGAGAAATCCGCGCAAGATCTTAAGAGTCTTTGGGTGAGGCTAGTCTTGCATAGCTTCAATCTTTTTAGGATCAACCTTGGCATACATCTTTGCCGTGCCATTAACCATATGACCCAAGTATTCTGCATACTGAGGTACCAAAATCACATTTAGATTGTTTCAGGGAAAAGTTGGTCTTGAGAGAGTAGATGGAGAACTCGATCCACATGAAAGGCAAAGATGGTATGTCCAAGTTTTTCTATAGATGGGGATATCATCAAAAGAAACTAAGACAAAATGTGGTGGAAAAGAGACCCAGAACCTTGATTCATGAGGCTTTGGAAGGTGGAGGGGCATGACCAAAAACTCATGAGTGACCCCATGATGAGTTCTAAAGGCTGATCTTAGGAATGTCTCACCTCTTTCATCACAGTGATATCTAGTGGTATCCTGAAGGAAGATCAAGTTTAGTGAAAGGGTAGAAGTAGCCACTCAATTCATCTAGGAGGTCATCAATGACAGGAATGGAAATTTGTATTTGATGGTAAGTTTGGTGAGAGCACGGAAGTTATCTTGTTCACCAAGAACCTTCTTTCTTGAGGGCCATGACCACAAGAGAAAGAGTAGGGGCTCATACTAGGGTGTGTAATGCATGCATTAAGGAGTTCTGGACCATTTTCACAATTTCACTTTTTTGGGAAAGGGGTGGCGATAATGAATGTGGAAGAATGAGCTTTGAATTCCACCAAGAAATTAGGATGATCATGACACCATGGAAGGGAGGGATTCCTTGGGGAGTGGAAAAGATAAATTGATGTTTTGATAGGATGGCTTGGAGGTCTTGAGGAACCGAGGGTGTCTCTGTTTCTTATATGTCATGGAGTTGGGAAATAACACAAAAATGACCTTTTTTTAGCATATTCTCCATGCGATGGGAACTAATGATTTCAGGTGAAACGATGGTGATGCTTGGAACTTATATTGGTGGCCTACAGTGAATTGCATAGTTAAGTCTTTAAAATCCATAAGAATGGAGACTAAGTCCTTAGCAGTCTACACCCAGACAATGTCACAACCTCCCATGTCAATATGAAACATACTTATAGGATTTCAATTGGTAGTCACCAATTTGGAGATGCACATTTTCACAATACCCTCCATATTTCATGGAACCACCATTGGCGATCTTGATTTGGAAATTATTAGCCCGGCATGGATATAGCAATGAGTTTCTTAGGCAATATGGCGATGAATAAAATGATGGGTACTTTTGCCACTATCAATCGGAATGATGACCTTCCGATGCTTGATGTAACTTGTTGAAAACGAAGGGGTTTGAAAGTCAGAGGAAACCCGGTGAAACATTGAAATAAGATTGTTCTACTACTTGAAGTGCAGGGTAGGGGTTATGTCGATTGGGTCCGGTGACTTAGATACAAAAGGGAGTTTCTACATCCTCTTCGAAATATCCTCTGAGAGATGGCTAACATAAAAAGATTTTTGTTCTTTACACTTGTAGCCCGGAAAATATTGTCATCCAGTTATAACAAAAGAGCCTTTGGGATTGGCATTTATCCATTTCAACCACAGTCGAATTTTGGATTTTTGGTGGAAGCTGAGAGAGTAGTGGGATTTACTAGTTTAGAGCTGATGGATAAGGAGGGTTTTTGGTTTTGAGAAGATACCTCAACCTCTTGTGCTTCTTCTTTATCTTTTAAGTAGCCTCCACCCAACTCATGAGAGTGACCACCATAGGACATGGTGAGATCTCATCCTTAGGGCAGTGTCCCGGCCACTCGGAAAGGCATGGAACTGTGCCCTCATTCTAAAAGCTAAATACGCTCAAAGGCTATAAAGTCTTCCATTGTTCCTAATTGTTGTGCTGTCAAATGGCCTAAATAATAAAGTTTGGTGTCAGTGTCAAAGCATTCATAAAGCTCTGCCTTGCCGAAAGTGTGTCAAGCAATATACCTTGTGAGAAGTTGTTCTGTGCCACCATTACTAGCGTTCTTGATATAGATGGATAAAACCATACCAGAGTTTAACTGATCATCACATGTAATGTTGTATAAAGAAAAAATAATGTTCCATTTAGGTTATCCAACGATGGAATTAAGACCATCAAATTTGGTCACATCCACCACGGAAGGCGTGAGTCACATTGAAAGTGATGGTTTAAGAGAGGAGTTATGGGAATGAGAGGAATGGTCACCAGTATGTGGTGGGAAGAGGAAGGAGTTATCGTAGGGATATACGGTTTAGTGCGAGTGAAAATTTTGATCAAAAGGCTGGTAAGAGGTGAGGTCTTGTTTGATTTCCCTCCATTGAGAATTGCATGGTTGTATTGATGGCTGACCAACATTAGCGGTGAGTTGTTTCACTTCTTGTTGTTGGGTCTTGATAGACTAGATTGCAAGGTGTTGAGGCGAGCTTCAAGGTCTTGGCAGCCTCACGGGTATGGAGCCATGAGAACTAAAAGAGTAGTGAGGTAAAAAAATTTTCCGAAAAATGATGGATGAATATGATTAGGAAGAAGAGAGATCAATGGAATAGGTCTCAAATAATGGTGAAAAATTTCGACCTCCGTTTTTGTTTTCTATTTCTTGGAGGTTATACTGCAGTGCGAGAGAAGAAGGAGAAATCACGCAAAGAGGAAATTCTAAATATAGCCGAAGAAATGTGTATTTACTTGGCAACCCACGAACCACAGTTGCACCTTTGCAATAGATGCTATGCCATTTTTAATTTGTTATGTTTCTATCCCCAAGGGTTTATGTATTCAAGGGTTCTACAAAAAAGGAGGTTTGCCATGTCTTTGTAGCTCTCTGATATCGTCGCGAGGTCCAACAATAGTGCTTCGGTCCAATATCTCGAGGGCACTAACTAAGGACTGATAGACCATGCACCTTAGCCGTGCCTACCCGACTGCAGGGTACTAGAGTGATTATCTTCGAAGGTATTACCGGTGACTTTTCTCAGCGTTCGGTACTTCAGTTTATCTAAAGGGACTTGAGATGAATGGTGATCCATACCGCAGTGTTGTCACGATCGCTACCACTTTCGGAGGGGTACCAACAAAGGAGGTTACAGGAACGACGACAAATTTGCGTAAAATTGCCGCTTGTATTTCCTGCGTGTATAGATCCCTCAACATGGGTTTATGCATACGATAGCCAGGATCTGTGGCTTAAAGATGTTGAAATAGGTCTCTACCACGGAAAAAATTAACCCGCACTTTGCCAAGGAAAGTGCTCGTCTCACTTATGTACCGACAAAATGTATGCAAAACATAAATAAAATGCGATAAATGGCAGAATAATAGTAAAAAATCCACCAACATTCCACCACAATACTTGCGGAAATGATGAGAATACTTGAAATGGGACTTTGAAGTCTGAGAAAGCAATGTTGGCCGGGCCTCTTGAAGGCTGACCTCCGATTGAGCATAGCTCTATTACAATAATATTCAAGTTAGGGTTCCCATACCCGACTCTTATTATACTAAAAGAAGCATCTATAGGAAGATCCTTCGAGGGAAGGCTATGGAATCTTCTTACATCCATATATTCTATTTTATTAAAAGACTTGTGATAATGACCTTTATTACATATGAATACATTTATCTACCTATAATGCGGGTTAGGACCCTAACAATGATAATGATTCTTTACAAAATTTATGACAATGGACAAAGTGAAAAAAATGGGAAAGCTATCATTTTTAGAACGATGAAGAAGTTGACTGGAACAATATATTTCCCAGATGAAAGATATTGACTAACACCCTCCTCGGGGTTGCTTGACCTTCCGGTCAAGGATTGTTCTTAATCTCCCTTTGAATCGAAATGACTCTTTGATTACCAGCTGGAATATTCACACTTGTAATATCCACAGGTCCTTTTTCAGAATTTACTCTTGTGCAAACAAGCACTAAGTGTGAACCTTACCCATGTGATAATAGATGTGACCCGCAATAACCTTTTTTCTCGAAAAGAGCACATCAGGTTTCACGACCAGCGATTCCTTTGTTGATTTCTGACTCCTTAGGATCAGGCAGGGAAATGGGCTAATGGCTTCATCCTCCCTTAAATCCTTCTAATGTGACCCTCTGCCACAACCTATTGCCCAACCTTCGAGTGCGTCGGAAATTTCCACATTTCGGGGAGTTCAAGATACGGCTCCTCCTTTTTTCCCGAAGTCTGAACTGCAGCTAACATGGAGGATTGGCGGTCTAGATCCTTCTCTGATCGATGGCGGATCACGTAGGATATCGTGGAATCAAAATTTTGTGATTCAACATCACGTTACAACCTTCTCCACACCTTGAATTCTGAAATCTGGGAGTAGAGCTGATCAGCGACTCTTGTTGATCCGGATCTGACGACTATTCTCCCTCTCGAGCTTCCTAAACACTTAAAGGCTCTCTCCTTAACCCTTCCAGCGATGCTGCGAAATTCAGCGGTCTCTACGGAAGGTGGTAATTCTCCTCAGATAATGTCAGCCGTTTGTTCGGTTCTTGATTAACTCGGCCAAATAGCAGACGCTTTTTTTTTTGATCTTGATTTCTACGAGAAATTTGACTTCAGCCACGTATTTCCTCTGAATGCTTCAAATTCTCTATCCCTCTTGAGCTTAGTTCTAGATGCAAACTCTGGGTCCTCATAGGGAGGGTCACTTGCGCACTCCTTGTAGCCTTCAAAAATAATCAATGATTATTTGATGTCCCCCCTTTCCTATGCACTCCTTGCGGCGAAGTGGTATTCAACCCTCCTTGGTTGGAAAAGTGTAGACTTCAACCAACATGTACACTCCCGCACGGACCACCTATGCTATGCTGCTTCTCTGATATATGGACAGCGGTATCTCTCGAGATTCTCGAGATAAAACTCAAAAACTTGTCAATGCACTCCTTGCGGACTTTCACTACACTCCTTGCGGAAATTCTCGAGGGATGATAAACAATTGAGAGCGCTCATTCTCTCCCTCTGGACTTCCTTACATTCAACATGGAATCAGCATACAGTGTTGAAACAAATGCGTAAAAAGCATGTAAAAACTTGTATACCATTAAAGAGGATGCAGCGGTAACCATCAATACACCCATGAAATGGAATCAAAACGTCTTATATGAATTCAAGTGCTTATGTACATGGATTCCATAGTAACAACTTCTCTCCTTGTATACAACTCCTGCGATATGTTCTCCTATTCTCATCTACAACACAATTACAATGGAATAATCATCCTATATACAATGCATGGGAGATTTCTAGAGTTTCCCCTCTTACAACTCTAAAGCTATCTAATCGAAATTAAGTCTACAACTACTTTTTATTTAATACATTAAATGCCTCTAATAAACATATGAGAGCAACCGCTCAAGATATATTTACAATCTCCAAAACATAAAGAAAATGTCTTCGGATATTACATTAATGTATTTTTCAAATTCAAAATATTCCTCAAAATGTGCTAGTGCATATCAGTTTTTCCTCCGGCTTGTGTGGGCTTACTTGAAGCGATGCTCCTACATTGGTTGTTGAGTGTCCACAAATGAGAATAATATCAATGCCTTGTATAAAAGCTTCTTCGGTTCTTGCTCGATTTTCTTCTACTAATCATTGAAATCAACCTTTGGCCTTGATTTGCATAAGGAAAAGTGCAGAAATGGGTGAAGTGATTTGTAAACTTCCATAGATATTCCTCAAATGGTTTGTCACAACAAATCTTAAACTATTTTTAAAATTAGATTTTCTGAGTTTATTTCCTTAGATCTCGGATCAATAAAATACTAGCTAAATTCTTGAATTTACGAAATAAATGAATTAAAGAAATGAAAGAAATAAGAAAAAAAACCCTCCATCCACCCAAAAGTGAACACAAAGTATATCTGGGGAAACCCTATATGGGAGAGAAAACCTGGCGGAGATGTGAGGCTTATGCTTTTCTCTCTTTTCTTTAGTTATGGAAATGTAAATACAAAGAGACACTCACCATGGAGTTTTTTTCCTTTGACACTATGGTTTGAAAAATTTCTACAGAATATCCAACCTCCTTTGTTATTTTCTAAAATACCACTCCTTGGATGCTCTTCTCAACTATGGAACAAGAAAAATACAAAATAATGGAACCCATTCTCCTCTTGGTGGCCCAATATTTAACATAACCCAATAACCATCTAGGGTTAAGGTTTTGACTTTCACAACCCTCGATAGTGATAAGGTTTGGACATTCTTGAATATTTCTTGAAAATCCACACATGTCTAGCCCCACATGTTTGAGTAATGGGAGATGACATGTGGCATCCAGCTTGTATGATGGTAGTCCAACACAATGAGTCATCTTATGGTAGAAACTTTGCATATGGAGGTTGTGATTGGGGAATTATTTAAGGCACCATTGGAAATGTCTTGGAGTGTTGAACACCATTAAGGGTGTGTGTAGAAGTTTCAAACATTGTAACCTAAATGATATTTAATAACTCAAGTGGCTGGACCCTAATTTTTCCAAACTAGGTCTTGCCCATAACATATCCATACAAGGCAGTCCCCCAACTTTTTCCACCTAGAAAGTACCAAGATGGAGGAAATGACAAATTAGCAGTAGTCAATCTAGATCAATGAGTTCGAACTTTTGGTTGTTATAACTTTCAACTCCAAACATAGAATCGAATAAGAGTACAGGCATTGGAAATTTGTTTCATATGAGAATAGACAAGAAGATTCATGTTTGCTAAATGTTCCGAATAAGAGTACAGGCATTGGAAATTTGTTTCATATGAGAATAGACAAGAAGATTCATGTTTGCTAAATGTTCTTCTAGTTACTATAAGATTCATGTTTGGTAAATGTTCTTCTAGATAATAAATTTCTTTACTAGGTAGATATGGTGAAATTTGAGTGGGTCGTGATTGTAAATGTAATAGTCGAATAATTTAAACAACCAATTAGTTTATACTTAGTATTAAAATTCAAGAAATTTTACTAATTTTTACTCATTCGCATGCAAATTCGTCAATATAATAAAATTTAATAACAAATTAATACAAAACAATCCATAATTCTAGGTAAATACCTGGACCTGACGCTGTTATTTGCCCGCTGCTTGCTTCCTTCCCGCTTCTTTAGAACACTACCCAAAACCGTCCTCCCTGCCGACTAGGTAGCTCCCTAGCCCCAGGATATCAACGGATATCCTAGCCCTCCGTGCCCAAAACCCCGAGCAAACCCCGGTGCACTGTGTCAATTCCACTCAAAATTTCACTCTGCCAATCCCCAGCTCTCCAAAATTCATCCCCAACTCCCGTAGAATAATTCTCCCCTCAAACTCCTTCCCCCCCTTATCCCTCCTTCACCGACTTCCCTTCATTTACTCCCTTATCCCTACATTTATTACCTTATCCTCTTATTTAATGTCTTGTCCCATTTATTTAATGCTTCTTATC
>SNQJ01S0157558.1:2833-22128 GCA_010110895.2 Picea sitchensis
GGATGAGGTTTTCATCCTCACGGACTGTTACAATCCTTAGCCATTCAATTGGGCGAAAAAAATGTTACCGTTGATGTCGAGGTGGTCGATTCCCCCCTAGATTACAACCTACTACTTGGAAGAAGTTGGTTCTACGCTATGACTGTCGTCGCCTCGTCGATGTTTCGATGTGTACAATTCCCCCATCAAGGTAAAATTGTCACTGTCGATCAACTCGATTTCTGTACACCCGACGCTCGCATCCCTGTCACCAACAACATTCCTTTTTTGGGAGACCACCCAGTTACGTATGAAAGCGTTGGTTTTGTCTTGTTGAAATATTCTATTCTTATGGTTACTTTCCATACACCACTTCCACCTACCACGCATCATATTTCCACCATCAATATGATCTCGACTATGCCTTATAAATCCTTGGAATCATTTGATCCTTGGATTGTACCCAGTCCTCTGGAATTCGATGTGCTCGGTGAAACTATGCCACTTAGCCCAGTCGAGGTCGCATATGTAGCTATTCAATCCACCTCTCCCTCTCGGAACAATACACATTTATTGGCACCTGATACCTACTCAGTGCCCTCATGGTTGGATTCCCTATTGTCTACCGTCGATTACATTTCCCAAATTTTTCCTTCTAACAAATCTATTATGGAAATGCTTAGTATCGAGGATCTACCTTGGGATGATAACCATCATTGATCCTCTTTTCTTTTGCCTTTGGAAGAAATTCACCAAGACATACACTTTGTCTTCCCTCTCGATGTTACCGATGCTCTACAATCTCCCATCCTCACACAAGACACTCTCTCTGAGGGGAACATGGGTAACATCTCTACTACGATCATTATTGATATTTCGATCAAAGAAGGTGTCGTGGAAAACATTAACCTTGGTGCTAATTGAACACCCAAAGAGGTGGTCTCTTACACCACTTTGTTTAAATAATTCTGCGATGTTTTCGCTTGGAGCTACGAGTAAATGCCAAGGATCTACCCTTCAATCGTCATGCATGAAATCAAGACTTACCCTGGCGCGAAAGTTGTTCGACAAAAAATCCGCCCGGTTCATCCCAAGAAAGTCCCAGCTATAAAGGAAGAAGTTGAGAAACTTCTAAAATCTGGCTTTATCTATCCTGTCCCTTTGACAGAATGGGTCTCCAACCTTGTTTCGGTTGCCAAAAAACAAGGAACCATCCGTGTTTGTGTTGACTATCGAGATCTCAACAAATCTTGTCCCAAGGACAACTACCCTATGCCCTTCATCGACCAAATCATTGATAATTGTGCGGGGAGCGTAATCTTCCCTTTCATGGATGGTTTCTCTGGGTATAACCAGATTGAAATCTTACCTGTTGATCAACATAAGACAGCCTTTATCTTCCCATGGGGAACTTTTGCCTATCGAAAGCTACCTTTTGGTCTCAAAAATGTTGGTGCTACTTTCCAGCGGGCCATGTCATACGCTTTCCATGATATCAAGCATATCGTAGAGCCCTACCTCGACGACTTACCTTCCCACTCATCCAATTGATCTGATTAGGTTGATCACTTACGAGCTATTTTTCTTCGATGTCGGTTCTACCGCATTCGCTTGAACCCACACAAATGTATTTTTGCTGTCGAATCCGATCGACTCCTCGGTTTCATTATCACTAAAGACGGGATTAGGGTGGATCCCTTATATATTAAGGCCATTCTATCCTTACCCCCACCTACCAATTTAACCCAACTCCAAAGTTTGCAAGGCAAAGCAAACTTCCTTCGTTGTTTCATTTGCAACTACGTCGAGATAACTAAAGGATTCATGCGGTTACTGTAGAAAAACACCCCTTTCATCTGGGATGACACCGCTCAACGGTCATTCGATGCTCTCAAGCATGCCTTGACCCACACACCTTTGTTACACCCTCCGGAGTATACAAAGGACTACATCCTTTACTTAGTCGCCTCCACTTCCACTATTGCAATGGTGTTAGTTCAGGAGGACCCCAACGGTGAGGAACATGTGATATATTACCTGAGCAAGATTCTATCTGGACTTGAACTCCGATATTCACATGTCGAGAAACTGGCTCTGGTAGCTATCATCCCTATCCAGAGATTTCACCATTACATATTATTACGCACCACCATGGTGATTGCGGAATCCAACCCCATGTACCACGTCTTGACACGTCAAGTACTTGGGGGCAAGTATTCTAAATGGATCGTCATCCTTCAGGAATTCGATCTTGAATTTACGAAATCCAAAGCCAAAAAGTCCTTGGTGTTTGCGAAGCTTATTTGTGCTCTCCCTCGTGCTGATGAAGACATCAAACCTAGAGATTCTCTCCCCGCTGAAACTCTTTTCCTCATCAACACCTCTGATCCTTGGTACGGAGACATCCTCCTTTACCTCCAAACCCAACGCTTTCAGCCTAACACTTCCCGTGAAGAGTGTCGATGTATTTGCCACCATTCTCGTCGTTATCTTATCATCGGTGACACCTTGTATATCCATGGTATTGACACTATCCTTTGATGATGTCTGATTCATGAGGAGGATGAACGTGTTCTGAATGATTGTCACCTTGGCGCCTGTGGCAATCACCTTTCTGGGATGGCCACAGCCCAAAAAATCCTATGTGCTGGCTACTTTGGCCTTCGATTTTCAAAGATTGTATTGAGGCAGTCAAAAAATGCCCACCCTGCCAAGTCTTTAACAAGAAGGCATGCACCCACCCTACTACGCTGCACCCCATTATCACCATCAGCCCCTTCGCCAAGTGGGGTATTGATTTCATGCAATGTAAGCCTACCTCAGCCCGGGGGCATGGTTATATAATCGTCGTCGTCGACTACTTTACAAAATGGGATGAGGCTATGCCTACATTTCTGAACGATGGTCGTACCACAACTCTATTCCTTTTTAACCACATCATAACTCATTTTGGTGTACCACACGCCATTGTCACTGATCGCTGTGCACACTTTAAGAACCAGATGATGATCGAATTGCATGTCAAATTGGGTTTTCGTCATGAAAACTCATCCCCTTACTATCCTTAGGCCAACAGACAAGTTGAAGCCATCAAAAAAATCTTAAAAACCATGATTCAATGCATGGTAGGGGAAAACAAGACATCATGGCATCTACAACTCTTTTCCTCTCTCTGGGCTTACTGCACTTCCATGAAAACTACAACTGGATTTACTCCTTTCCAGTTGGTGTATGGCATCAAAGCCGTTTTACCAATCGAGTGTGAGATTCCATCTCTCAAAATTAAAGTAGAACTCCTACCCCATACTTATGCTGAAGAAGAACGTTTCTTATATCTATCCAAACTGGACGAAACACGTCGTGATGTTGCTCTCGTTAACGAGGCACATCAGAAATGGATTAAAAATCAATACGGAAAATTCGTCCATCCTCGGACTTTTGCAGAAGGAGACTTAGTCCTTGTCTATGACCAAGCTCATGACAAATTAGGGACAGGTAAGTTAGAACCTCTGTGGCATGGCCCTTACATCGTGAAACATGTTCTACACAGAGGCACCTACGAGTTAGTAGATTATGATGGAATTTCCCTAGGAGAGCCTCGGAACGGGCTTTACCTTAAAAAGTACTATGCCTAGATCACCCAACATGTGTACTTTGTACATTATTGTATTTTAGTTTGGTGTGTCTGTTTCTTTCGTGTTCTTGAGTCTTTACCTTTGCCACTCATGACTGTTCCTTGTGTTTTCATGCACAGATGACGTCTTCCTTTCCTATCTTTTTTGGGTTTACGGATGGTGCTAGTCGACATACCTGGAACATTGCTTCGGCAGCATGGGTCATTTATCAATTTGACGAGTTGGTGAGTTCAAGAGGTATTTTCTTACGACCAACGACTAATAACATGGCAGAATATCATGCTGTCATCAGACTTTTGACCCAAGCCTCTTCCCTAGGTATCTCTCATATCATTGTTTACTTAGAATCCCAACTCATGGTATATCAACTCAATCGAATCTATGCTATCTGTAATCCTATCCTGCTACGTCTCCACCTACAAGTTCATCGTCTTGAACGAATGTTTTATTACATTGAATATAGACACATTCCAAGAGAACTCAATAGTGTTTTGTATTCGTTAGCCAATTACATCATGGATCGGTATCTTGCCCATATATAAGATTTAAGGAAAGCAAAATTGTACATCACATGTAAATTAAAACACATCACATATATCATCATATCAGGTCTCATTGTGGTGAGATAATTCAAACTACCCACCATCTGTCTATACATAGTGCCATTCACCTCCTTCGAACCATTATCACAAAAAAGTTACACATTCTACTGCATGGGAACAATAGAAGATTTACACTGATCCATTTTAAATCTTTTAAGTACTTCTCTGAAATACTTACTTTGACAAACAAAAGTTTGCCCTGCATTTCTCCAAACTTCAAGACCTAGGCAGTAGTGTAACTCACCAAGATATTTCATTTCAAAAACTTATGACAACTACTCCTTGATTTTATCAATTAATTTCCTTGCATTTCTCGTAATTATTAAATCATCAACATATAAGGAAATCAATATTATATACCCCTGCTCATCAAATTTGGTATACAGATTTGGATCACTTTTTCTCCTCATAAAACCCTATTGAATAAAGAAAGAGTCTAGCTTCTCATACCATGATCAAGGTGCCTATTTTAGTCCATACAATGCTTTCTTTAAATTACACACTAAGTGTTCTTGCCTTTGTTCCACAAACCCTTCAGGTTGAGTAAGGTAAACCTCCTCCTTTAACTCACCATTCAAAAATGAAGATTTAACATCTAATTGGTGTAGCTTCCAATGGTACTTTGTAGCTAAAGCAATTAACAATCTGATAGTATTCAATTTAACTATTGGTGCAAATGTTTCATCATAATCAATACCTTATGTTTGTGAATACCCCTTTGCCACCAGTCTAGCCTTATATTTAGATATACTACCATCTGATTTAAACTTGGGTTTGTATATCCATTTGCATCCAATGGAATTTTTATGTTTAGGCAATTCAGACAATTCCCAAGTATTGTTTTTCATTATAGATTCATATTCTTCCTCCATTTCATTTATCCATTCATCATGTTCATTTTCTTTATCAAAACTCATGGGTTCTATGACATTTGAAATGCTACTCATTAGGGCATAATCTCTATACCTCTCAGGGATATGAACCTGTCGTGAAGATCTTCTCAACTTATTATCTTCCTCCCCACTTTGTGGAGATCTGTCTTCGCCTCTAGGTGAACTGTGACTACTTGAATTTTCCATATCACCGAGTCCTTCTTGCTCCTGCGGTTGTAGTTTTTTTTGTGGTGGTTGTTGTTGTGATGGTTTTTGCTATGATGGTTGTTGTTGCTCTTCTTTAAGTCCTTCATCAAGAAGTCTATGTCATTCATCATGACTGTTATTGTCATGATTTGTTGCTTCCTGTTCATGGAAAAGTACATCTCTGCTTGCAAATACTTTGTGAGTAGAAGGATCAAACAATTTGTATGCTTTAAATTCAGAAAAATACTGTATGAAAATACATTCAATGGCTTTAGCATCCAATTTCTTCATATTCTCCTTTGGAATATGCGCAAAATCCTTACACCCAAATACTTTCAAATTATGAACTACAGGTTTGGAACCATACAAGGCTTCGTAAGGAGTAACATTATCAAGACACCTTGTTGGACTTCTATTATTTAAATAAACTACAGTGTTTATAGATTTAGCCCAAAATGTACTCGAGTGATTCTTACCTTTCATCATACTGCGTGCACACTCTACGAGAGTTTTGTTTTTCCTTTCAATGACTCCATTCTGTTGTGGAGTGTGTGGTACTATAAACTGGTGTACTGTTCCATGATCTTTGCAATATTTTTTTAAGTCCCCTGATTTATATTCTCCCCCTTGATCTGAACGGAGGATTTTGATGGATTTTTCTGTCTACTTTTCCACCATGGTTCTAAATTCCTTAAAGTACTTGAAAACATCATTTTTTCTTCTAAGGAAGTAAACCCATGTGTATGCAATCATCAATAAATAACAGAAAGTAAAATTCACCTCCTAAAGACCTACTCTACATAGGCCCTCAAACATCAGTATGCACAAGATCTAAAACATATCTCTTTTCCCTATCAGGATTAGAGGGGAATTCATCTCTGTGCATCTTTCCTAATGCACATCCATCACAAGCAACATTATCATTATTTAACATGGGAAGTCCTTCAACCATATTATTTTTCTGTAATAACAATAAATCAGGATGATTGATGTGGCCATATCTTTGATGCCAAAAAATATCTCTTGGCATAGTTGTAGAAGTCAGTGTGTGATGTGCTTTGCTGGTAACATCAAGTTTTTATAGGCCTCTTGCTCTGACTCTCGTTGCAAGAGTTTGGAAGTGGTCCAACAAATCCTTCACTATGAAATACTTCTTGAAGAATTCAACCTTCAAGTTATGATCTGTAATGGTGGACATAGAGATCAAATTTGTCTTTATCCCTAGTACATAAACAACATTGTGAATGTGATGAATAGTACCATTCAACAATGTCACGAGAATGTCTCCATATCCCTTGATCTCATGAGTGCAGTCATCTCCAAGATATATGCTGGCACCATTCTGTGTTTCTTTAAAATTAACATACCAGTTCTTATTACAAATCATATGTACTGATGCTCCAGAATTCACAAACCAGGCATTAGAATCATCTGTTTCAGTAGATAAAGAACTGTTAGACACAAACAACCTAAGATCCTGTGAATTGAAATTTTGGGGTTCATCAATATCATCACTAGCAATAAACAATCGGAGATCATGATTTGAATATTTTTCTGCATAATGACCTAAATGTGTTCTAGGTTTATTCGTAGCCTCATCACTCTTGTTCTTATAACAATATTTAACAATATGTCCAAGTCGACCACAATAAAAACAACTCTTTGAATCAGTCTTGTTAGTTTGCATACCTTGATTCGGCCTTGGAGATTGTCTTCTCTGCGATGAACTACCTCTCTTCCATGAAATGCCTCATATGCCTCTTTCTCTTGATCTCCATCGCACAGATCTCTTATTTGACGACAATGCCAAATATTTATTATGAGGCTTCAGATTCCCGCACCTCTCTTCCTCTTGCAGCAAAATTCTTGTCAATTCTTCAAAAGTAGGAGGTTTATCCCTTGCTGCGAGACCTGTTATGAACATCTGATAATCTTCTATCATACCATTTAAGGTAATAGTGACAAGATTAGTGTTGGAAACTATTTCCCCTATGTTTCCTAGCTTGTATTTCACCTCTTTAATGCGACCCAAAAATGAACTAACAGATTCATTTCCATCAATATTAATGCCTAGCAATTTAGTTTTCAGGAACAAAATGCAATTTGTGTTGCTAGTTTCATACAATGCTTTAAGCATTGTCTAGGTTTCAGTAGAAGTGTTAGCTTCTCTAATATGTGTAATTATGTTATATTTAACAGACATGTGCAAAAGTACCTTTGTCTTGTTTTCACGCTTCTCCCAGTCTTGGATCTGTGTTGTTGTCGCACCGACAGTCACAACTGGTTTCAATTCAGTTCCCTTCACAATGGTCCAGACTCCATATCCTTCCATGAGCATCTGCATCTTGAATTTCCAGTTAATGAAATTCGAGTTGTCTAACTTGTTGGGTTCATTGAGGTAGGTCTCCGCCAGAGGATTCACCATCTCTGCAAATTTCTTCTTCTCTAACCAGACAATGGATCTTTGTATCACCAATGGTGAATCACTAAGAATATGAAACTTTCATCAAGTATTGAGCAGTCCATCGCTCTGCCTTCAGATCCATCGATCTGCCCCTACCTTGACTCTCAGTTTTCTTAAAAAAATATAAGAAAACCTTAACACCACTCCATGCATACCACAAACTCACAAACCTTAACACCGCATGTATAAAAAACTCATGCTCATTTCTCACATGTAAAAACATCTCATATAAAAAATGTCACACTCATGTATAAGGTCACATATAAAAAAAAATCTCATATAAAAATATCCACTATAAAAAACTTTAATATCCCTTTTAAAGTTTATACCTCATAAACAAAATATGCACTTTAATACAAGGTTTATACCTCAAAAACATCTCCACCTTTAATAAAATGTTTAACTCCTTTACAATTTAACTCATGCAAACCATGGAAAACCTTTCTTATGCAAAGTAATTTGGCTCACTTATATAATTAACCAAAGTGTATATGGAGAAACACACAAATAATCTTCCTTGGATGCATGTGGTGGCTCACTCTTGTGTGCAGGTTTGGGTGCCAACAAACAAACAGAAAATGGCAGCCCCGACTCAATGCTAATGGGCAATAGATTCAATGATCACTGTTACAAGCAACAGATCTATCAAACTTTTATCTTATTGCCTCTTCAAATCGACTTCTCCTTTCAAATTGATAGTCAACTCCTCCTTGACGTTGGCTTGCAATCTTTAAGTTTTGCACTTTGAATGATTTCTCTCTGCAATCACGGGGATCGATTGTCAGCCAATGCAGTAGATCATGCAACAGTTTTGACACAACACTGGAGACATGCACCAGATGGCCCTCTACCTGTCCTCGTGCTTTTCAAAGGAAAAACATCTATTCTCCTCAGAAGAATCAAGGGGAGCATTAGCGCTTTTGAAGTATAGTAGGGGCAGCGTGAGTCAGTGTTCTCAGCGCTCCTAGAGAGTGAGAGGGGGAGTGCTAGCACCTAGCACTCTTGAATTCACCGGATGGGAGCGTGATACCTACGAAAAAATTAATTTTGTTAAGTGTGAGAGTGTCAGAGCTCTCTAACAATGTGTAGGGGGAATTGGCAATTTTTGAAAAACAAATCCGATATCGTGTTCTTGGATCTTGCCTCAATATTGCCTCAGAGAGATGGATCTCCAACACTACTCTGATACCAACTTAAAATATGAGAAAACCAACACACAAGTGAGACGACACTCACAATCTATATTATTCAATAAATAATGATTACATCCTTATATAGGAAACGACTGTTACTTAGTCGGTAACAAGAAACCATAGAAAACTAGGCTCTATATTAAGTGAAGTAGAGTTCAACTACGCTATTGAATCTTGCAACTGATGCTTACAACTGACGCTTACAACTGACTCTTGCTCCATTATTTCCAAGTGGGTAGTCATGGAAGATTTGTTTAGTGTTGCAGGTGATAGACCTTCTATTTTTCCATTTTAAAATAACAATGGAGTTGACAAGGGTTGAACCATGGGGAGTTGTGAGTGTTACTTCATATAATCAGATGATATATAGTATGATTGATTATAATCATTTTAAAAAAAATAGATGATCTTAAATGGCAAGTTGCAACCTATGACATCCCCAAAAATAAATTATTTTTGAATTTGAAATTTGTTAGGAAAAATATTTCGTTTTTGGTCAATTCGAATTTGGAAAATTTTTGCTATTTATGGAAATTTCGAATTTCGAATTTGGTAAATTGTAATTAATGATTATGACTGTTGGCCAGAGATCTGATTCGACCCAACTAACTATTTCACTATGACACTTGTATGAAAACATAATATTTTATAATTATTACAGGAGGACAAATGGAACAACCATGTTAAAATCAGCTGACCATGACTCCATGAGTGGGGAACATGTTGAAACTACCTCAGGGCTGATTGTTACAAGTGAAAAAACAAAAATTTAAGAAAGCCATGTTATTATATATGAATAAGAGACCCATTGTCATAGAAAAGGGACAACTTAAAGGTCCACAATAACAAAATTGCAACATTGGTAACATGTCTTCATGCAATTGGGACAATATTTCGAGTACAATAAATAATTTTCAAAAACAAATATTCCAAAATACACAACTTGCAATCACATTCATGCTCACCATATTTCCACTCTTTTATCCATCAACTTTGTACACACCCATATATATTAATTGAAAAATAATATGAAAAAAATAAATTTAATATTTTTTTATTATCTAAATATTTTTTTATGATTAAAAAATAACCTTCAAATTGATGATCATAAGAAATTAAAGAAATTTCAGTAATAAGAGGGAATTCCTACACATCATAGACACAAGAGTGTCCTTAATGCTCTACTTCCATTACATATAATCAAAACTTCTAAATTCATGAAGTGCTTACTTATGTATGCATATAAGGATGGTATAACACACTTTCTAAATTTATCTTTATTCCCTTTCGTAGGCATATGGGGTAATAACTTTTTGTCTCAACATATAGTTTGATCTTGAAGCGACGAGTGATATCTCAAGTAACTATTGATTTGGTTCATGTGAGTTACTATTACGAAACATAATTTTAATGAAGGATTTTGTGGAGGTATTACTCAAATTTCAACATTTGTTAATGGAGGTTTTGGAAGGGGGTGCATAAAGAAAAATGTTTGTATCACACCTAAAATTCTTTTGTCCAGAATATATTTCATCACTCCAAACTTTTATTTTTCATAGGATATCATAGAGGATGAAGTTTTCTTCCCTTGTGATATATCACATCTCCTCAAACTTTCTATATATGTGACACAACGCATCGTATCAATGTTTTTTTTCATGCAATACATAAACGACAGAACATTTTTTTAAAGTGGGTACATAAATACAAGTGTGCATATCTCACCCTAAAATGATGTTGGTAGTGACTTGTCGCATCGATCCAAACGTTGTTTTTTCATGACATATCGTAGATTATAAATTTTTCTTCCCTTGCGATATAATGTATACCTCAAAATTTCTATGTCTACAACACAACGAAGTGCACCAAAGTTCTTTTTCATGAAATACATAAAGGAAAAAACATTTTTCAAAGGGATCACATAAAAACAATTGTGTGTATCACCCTAAAAAATAATTGGCCATGACATATCACATTTATCCAAACTTTCATTTCTTGCAAAAAATTGCATCACTTCAAACTTTATTTCCATGTGACATATCACACTTTCTCAAACTTTCCTTCATCACGACAAAGGGAAATTTTTTAAAAGAACTCATTTTCATCCTCCCTACCATCTCATCCTACGAGTCATCGCATGGACCAAAACTTTCCATTCGTATTGATCCAAACTTTTCTATTTCATGTCATATCATAGATTATAAAATTTTCTTCCCTTGTGACATATCACATCTCCTCAAACTTTCTATCTCTACGACACATCACATTACACCAAAGTTTTGATTTGTGAGATACATAAAAGTGAGAACATTTTTTAAAGGAAGTGCACAAAGACAAGTGTGTATATTGCACCTAAAATGATTTGGGCCTCAACATATTACATCGCTCCAAACTTTCATTTCTCGTGAGATATTTCATTCCATGTGACACATTGCACTTTCTCGAACTTCTCTTCATCATGACAAAGGGATGAAGTACCATGACAAATAAAATTTTATAGCGATATTGAATAGAAATTTATAATGATTATGTTAATACTAAATATGTTTTTAGCACATCATCTTAAGCATGAAGCATGTTTATCTTTTCTTTAAGAGTTGGTGGTGTGATGGTCGTATAATCAAGTAATTATATTAAATATAATTATTAATTTCAATATTGATAACAATTTTATTTGAAGATATATTGTTTATTTATGTATGAATGATATATACTTATTTAATGATATGTTGAAATAAATTTTATGATTAATTTTTTAAATATTTTTTATTGAAAAAATAATAAAAATAAAAGATTAATATAAGATTAAATAACCTTGACATCAAGTATATTAAGAAATTAAATACATTTCATTCATAAAAGAGAATTGTTATAAAGAATGGACACAAGAGTGTCCTTGAGGCTCTAGTTCCAGTACATTTCTTCGAAGCTTCTACACTCATTAAATTGTTTCTTATGTATGCATATAAAGATAGTATAACACACTTTCTAAAATGTCCTTTAATTCCTCTCATGGGCATCTCTTTTATCTCAACATATAGTTTGATCTTGAAGCAATGAGTGAATGAGATATCAAGTAACTATTGTTTTCGTTTATGTGAAGTAATATTAGAAACATTCTTTTAATGAAGGATTTTGCATAGTTATTATTCAAAGTTCAATATTTGAAGAGGTGTTTTAACGAAAGGTTTGGAAGGTGGTGCATAAAGACAATTGTTCTTATCGCACTTAAAATTATTTTGATCATGATATATTGCATCGCTCCAAACTTTTATTTGCCATAACATATCGTTGAGAATGACATTTTCTTCTCTCGTGATATATCACATCTTCTCAAACTTTTTCTATGCAAGAAAGCACACCACATCAAAGTTTTATTTTGTACGATACATAAAGTTCTTAATGTTCTTTAAAAGGAGCACATAAAAACAAGTGTGTGTATCACACCTAAAATTCTTCTATTCACAACATGTCACATTGATTCATTTTTTTTTATTGCAACATATCATATCGTAGATTATAAAGTTTTATTCCCTTGCGATATACCACATCTCCTATAACTTTCTATCTCTACAACATATGGCATCACATCAAAGTTTTTTTTAGTGTGATACATAAAGGAATTTTTTTTTTTTAAAAGGGTTGCATACAGGAAAGTGTGCATATTGCACCTAAAATTATTTTGGTTGCCACTGTTGGGATTTGGTGACAACAAATTCCTCTAATGATGGATTTGGATCCTATTATTTTGCATTGGTTGCAACTAAATAGACCAAGTTAGAATACGGATAGGGATTGCATTTAATAATCAGTTTCTTGTGTGAATGTATAAATTCATGTAAGCCCGTAGAAGAAAAATGACTGAGTGTGAGAGACAGAGTGAGAACTTGCCAATCTGATGTAATCTCCATGATCTAAATAATAAGACAACCGATGCATGTTCTTGGTGGAGGTAGCCCAGCGTTTGGGTGAACCACGTGAAATCCCTGTGTTTATTATCTATATGATTGTTAGTTATCATATGTGAATTGTGTTTTCTACATTTTCAATTCTAACAAATGATATCAGAGTTGGTTAGAGGAGAGGATATCAAATTTTGCAAGCGCAACAACATCTGCGTGAGGTGTGTCGATTTCTACATCGCCACAGGTCCCTCCTCTCGAAGGATGTGACGTCTTATTACTCAAACTTTTGTTCGTGCTAAATTACTGAAATCGTTGCAATCCAATTGTGTGGTACAGTGCGAAGACTCCTCTTCAATTAATTAAGATCGTCGCACTCCAAGAGTATTGGGAGGTGCAGAGACCTTTGAGATCGCTGCACTCCAGTGGTGGCGTGAGGTGCGATGACTCCATTAAATAAAAAAATACACGCCGATCTCCTTTTTTAAAACAATCGTATGATTTTTTCTCCCGAAAAATTTAAGGTATGGTTTTTTATGGTAATGGAAAGGGATTAAAGTTTTTGTTTTATTTGGAATTTAATATAATAATGGAAGGAGTACCTTTATGTGAGGTGGATCACATGAAATTTTTTTGTTGAAATCAAAGAAAAGGTTAAAAGGTTAAAGAGTGGATATAAAAGGTGTATAAGTTTTTATTGGGTTATTATTTAACTTTATTTATTACTCTTCCACATTTTAAAAGGATTTTTATAAGAAGTGGGTATTGGAAGATTTTTTTTGCTAATGGCTAAGATGTAGAGTTTGAAGTTGAAAAGTTCAGCGGTAAAAAAAACTTTGAGCTCTGGAAACTTAAGATGTGAGATTTACTGGTGCAACAAGGGTTGCAAAAAGAATTGGCAGGCTAGTCAACGAAACTAACAACCATTACGAAATGGGAATGGGAAGATCTGGATGCAAAATATCTTAGTACCATTCGTTTATGTCTGGCGGATGAGGTTATGTTTAATATCGTAGGAGATGATACGACATCAGGCTTATGGAGAAAGTTGGAAAGTCTATATATGACGAAGTCCTTGACAAGAAAAATCTACTTGAAGAGATAGTTGTACATTTTGCAGATGAAATAAGGTACAAAAGTTTCTGACCATTTAAATACCTTTAATACCCTTATAGTTCAATTGACTAGTATGGAAGTTAAATTTGAAGATGAAGATAAGGTTATTACACTATTGTGTTTGTTGCCTGAGTCTTGGGATAATCTAGTCACCTCTATTAGTTTTATCTCATCAGAAGTTTTAGATTATGACTCTGTTGTGGGAGCTTTGTTGGTTGAGGATATGAGGAGAAAATATAGTAAAGAAACCTCAACTTCAGAGGTGATGATGATCAGAGGTCGAAATAAAGAGCAGAATGAGAGAATTTTTTCTTGATCTAAGTCAAGACACATAAAGGGTAAAGAAAAATGTTGGTACTATGGAAAAACAAGACATCTCAAGAAATATTGTTGGAAGAGAAAAGAATATGAGGAAAACTCTATGAAGGAAGAAAATTTGGTTGTAAAAGATTCATGTATGACTGATCAAGTTTTATCCATTTCTAGTTATTTACAATATCAAGAAGAATGGCAATTAGATTCAGGTGCCTCTCACCACATGTGCTCACATAGAAATTGGTTCGTTTCTTACCAATCTGTTGATGAGGGTGTAGTGTTTATGGGTAATGGTATTCCCTGTAAAACTTTTGGGGTTGGCAGTATTATAATCAGGATGTTCGATGGTATTGTTAGGGAATTAACGGATGTTAGATATGTATCTGATCTTAAATCAAATTTTATTTCATTGGGAGTGTTGGATTCTTTTGGATATAAGTATACAGGTCAAGGTGGAGCACTCACATTGTTGAAAGGAAGTTTAGTAGTGATGAAGGAAACAAAGGTTGATAACCTTTATAAGATGGAAGGTAGTTCTGAAGTAGCATCTAAAGTGACAAATGTATCTTCTTGTTTATGGAAGAAGAATCAAGTTCATAAGAGAAAGAAAGAATTGCAGGTATTGGTAAGTAGTAAATCATTTCCAAACTATTTGTTTCTAAATTCCTGCTTGTTTTATATCTCTGAAAGTTATGATGGTGGTATAAAGGGATGTTGTGTGGGGGATCCTACTTCTCACAAGGTCATCATTGACATAGATATAGTATGTATGGAACAACCAAAAGGGTTGATTCAATATCACAACGGTAAATTTGTTTGTATGCTAGATAATTCATTGTATGGCCTATTGGTACCTAGGAAAATATACAAGAGGTTTGAATCCTTCATAGTGAGTCATAATTTTTCAAAGGGTAGGAATGACTATACAGTTTATAGTACATTCACAGTCTTGATGCTATTTTCTGATGATATTCTCGATGCAAGATGAAGAATGGATAAAATTAGTAAGAAAATGACTCAGGTGAACAGGACAATTCATATGAGGGATCAAGCAGAAGAAAAACAAATTATGGGCATGAAAGTATATAGAGATGGTAAGGGTAAGTTGTGGTTTGAGTTCAGCATGAACATTGTGAAACCAATTTTTATCCCTCTTGCTTTCCATTATAAGTTTTCTTCAAGCATAGGGCATGTCTATAAAGAAGAAAAAGTTATATCTCCTATAATTTCAGTAGGAGGTCTATTCTGTGTGATGAAATGGTTAAGACCATATGTTTCACATGCTAATGATGTTGTCAGATACGTGACAGATTTAGGTGTTGCAGTGAAATGGGTGCTTTAGCGTTTGAGAAGCACACATGTCACCTATAATGGTTACACTGAGATGTTCTGTGATAATTGTAATGTATATTTTACAGGTGTTTTGGATGGAAGGAGATCTATCACTAAATATCTCTCACAACACAATTTTGGAAGACATGTTGGAGATGGAGTGACCCCTCAGGAAATCCAAACTCGTGCAAGTCACATACAAGAGATCATGAAACCCTTTTTATTATAGAATTTGCAATGGTGCTTGGCTTCTCTTGGCTTGCAAAAAAGGTGATAAACAAAAGGAAGGAGCAAGGTATTAGGTTAATTGTTGTCAAGGTGGAGATTGTTGGGATTTTGTTACAATCCTCTAATGATGGATTTGGATCCTATTATTCTATGTTGGTTGCAACTAAATAGACCAAGTTAGAATATGGATAGGGAATGCATTTAATAATCAATTTCTTCTGTGAATGTATAAATTCATGTAAGCCCGTAGAGGAAAAATGACTGATTGTGAGAGACAGAGTGAGAAATTTCCAATATGATGTAATCTCCATGATCTGAATAATAAGACAACCAATGCCTATGCTTAGTGGACGTAGCCCAACATTTGGGAGAACCACGTGAAATACCTATGTTTCTTATGTGCATGATTGTTAGTTATCATATGTGAATTGTGTTTTCCGCATTTTCAATTCTAACAACATCATATAGCAATTCTCCAAACTTTCCTTTCTTGGAAAATTTCTAAAATAATTCATTTGCACCCCCCTGCCATTGTATTGTGTGACTCATCACATATGTCAAAATTTTCCACTTGTGCAACATATTGTAGAGGATAAATTTGTATTCCCTTGTGGTATATTTCACAAATTTTCTTTTCATGTGACACATTGCATATCCTCAAACTTTCGATCTTTGTGACACATTGCATTACACCAAATTTTTATTCAGTGCAATACATAAAGGCCAAAATGTGGCGGCCTTTTCCTTGTTTAGGAAGGAATATGCATTGCTAGTAGTGAGAGGAAAAATGACCAAAATTGCACATGGACAGTCAAAATGTCACCAATGGTTGTTTAATAGATATGACGACCATGAGGTGACTATAAAGGTGCTAGAGGACATCTCCTTCTATAGGATGATTACATAAGGTCCATTGACTCAACTATGTCATGGTGACAAGTTATAGATGGCAGGTGTTTGGACTATCCAACTGAAGTTGAGCTCCATGCCAAGTCCAAAGAATGGGTAGTGAAATATTATTAGATGTTTTTTTAACAAAATCAATGGATATGGAAACACCTACATGTCATATTTGGACATAGATTACATAAGGGAAATTCCTTACGGTGTAAAAATATAACAATATGAAGTAAAATCATCCCTGAATAGGTCACATCAAGACATAGATTACATAAGGGAAATGCCTTACATTGAAACAATATGAAAATATGAAGCAAAATAATCCATGAACTTATCGCAAGATAAACTACAAGACTGCAATACGAGATTCTCATAAGCACAAAGTTAGCCTATAGATTCTAAACCTCATCACCACCGTATAAAATGAAAATTACAATCCATATATAATGAAGAGAATTAGACTGAAATGTTCATAGCAATTGATATATATTTCTTCTGCAATACTCTGAACGAAAACTGGCTAGTCATCATACACCTCTTTCCAAATATCCTTGATACGACACATCTTCAAGTAGTTGCACCATATGGTTCTACAAATTCTTCTAGAACTCCAAAGATGATTTCACAAAACAAAGTACCTTAACAGTGCACTCCATCATCAATCAGAGACAACAAGGTCATTAGTTTATTATAGTTTAGTTCAAATATTGTTTCATAAATCGAAATAAAATCATAAAATGTAGTCTATGTTTCTTTTAAATATTTTTTTAAACATATTTATTGTAACATAAAATCTTTAAAATATATATATTTATCTAGTAGAAACAATTAAAATAGTATAAATATTATAATTTTTTTTAAGTTTATATTGTATTTGAGAGTATTTACTGTTTTAAAAGAGAGCTTGCAATGACTTTAATAAGATAAAACTAGTCAAAGATGTGGTTTTGCAGAAGTGGTTTTATTATGAGGATTTCATATTGATATTTAAGAGAATTGGTTTTAATATGTTAATTTTATGAATTTATATTGAGCTCTAATAGTTTGAGTGGGTTTAATGGTTAAGATAATGGTTAAAGACATGTCTTTTCTAAGAGGTCATAAGTTCAAATCCAGAGGATAGGGTATGTATACCTTGAATAGAATTTAAGAAATAAATCAATGCATCAAAAAAATAGAATAGAATACTTTAAAACAAATAACAATGTTCCATTCTCCATGGGAAGCTATCACTCTGGACATTTTGTTAGTAGTATTTAGTGAGGATACTTGAAAATAAAATCAAGAGTATTTAGTGATGAGACTTGAAAATAAAATCAAGAAAGGATAATATGCATAATATGTTTAATTTTCAGTGACATATATCCATGAAATTATTCCATTGCCAATAAGATTACTTGGGATTTATGGCCACCCTCAATAGGAAATTGGGTGTATTGTTATGTCTTCTTCAATTGACATATATTTTCTTGGATCTTCTAAGAATGTTCATGTATTTTTGTATAAATTCCTTTCTATTTTGTTTCTTCCAATGCATGAGATGTTATTGGTGTCGCTAAGCCCTGCAATTTTGTATGTGTTAGTGAATTATATCACTCTCTAAGAAACTATGATAATGAATAATTATATTATATTATTGTGAATCAAAGCATGGAACCTATCCCTTTGATCTAGATTAAACTATTATAGATCGTTTAGCATGATACCTCTCCTTGTGCTTTAGATTAAGTCATTATAAATAAAATCATAGAAACTCTCCATATGGCTTAGATTGCATTGATTATGTGTGAAGGACCAACAAAAAAAATATCACTTATAACACCTTCTTCATTACATGTAGAGTTTTGTTTCTTCCACCATTGTGTGCTTTCTCTTGACTTGAAATCCAAGGTCTCTCATTACACCACCCAATCGTCTATCAAATCCATTAAATAACAAGAAAGAGGGCTACATAGAAACAAAGTCCTTGCCTATGTCAGAAGGGAATTAAGTAGATAAACAAATGTATCCATTAAATGTTGTATGAACAATGATACAATGTGTTGGGATAGGACTTTTTGGGACCATTTCTGGGAACTGTGCAACGTGCGCCAAAAAAGAAAAGGAAGTTAGTGCATTTCAGGGATCAACATGCACAAAGGAAAGAAGAAAATTGCAATTCAAGTGAGTGCACGAAGTTGGTGGACGAAAAAGTCGAAATGAGGTGAGTTGGAATGTGCACTCGCAGGAACGCGTGCATGTTTCTAGGAACGTGCATGCATTCTTGATGTGACAGGTTCAGAAAACATAGAACCTCCACTCAAAATGCCTGATGTGACAGGTTCAGAAAACCCAGAACCTCCACTCAAAAATCCATGTAGGCACATTCCCAAGAACACATGTGCATTCCTTATAAACATGGGTACAAGAATGTGTGTGCATTCCAAAAAATAACTGAAATAAAAATAACACACGCACGTTCCTAAAGTGCGTGCATGATTTTTTTAACATGATATATCTTTATATCCTCCCTCTCTCTCTATCCCTCTTCCCCCCTCTCCCTACCTCCAC
>SNQJ01S0157559.1:0-22128 GCA_010110895.2 Picea sitchensis
TAGAGGATGGGATCTGGCATATACACTTTGATGGTTCATCCTCTAATGAAGGAAATGGAGCTGGCATTATCTTGTACTCTCCTGTGGGTAAAATTCACAACTTTTCCTATAGGTTAGAGTTTGCTTGCACAAACAACGTCACCGAATTTGAAGCGTTATTGCTAGGCATCGGAAATGCCTATAATTTAGGTTGTGGTCACCTTACAGTTTTTGGGGATTTCAAACTTGTTGTAAACCTTGTATGTAAGATATATTCTCCTAGAAACAAGTTAACGAAACATTACACCCAAACTATTTGGGCACTTATCTCAAACTTGCTATCTTTCAACATCACTCATGTTAAAAGGGAATTGAACTCAATGGTTGACAATGTTAGTTGTTTTTACAGCCTCTCCTACTCGAGAACTTCTACCAAAAAGACCTAATTGCACCTTTCAATCTTTGTATCGTCCACATATCCCTAACAATGTAGAGTCATGGTAGGTCTTCCCTAGTGATGAGAGCATCTGTACTTTCATTCAAAATGAACCTTATAAGCCTAAGGAAATTATGTCAATGGAAGATAACAAAATTCTGAAGGGCTTGAATCCTCTAGAAAGTTCATTTTCATCTAGTGATGTAGGCAGCAAAGAAAAACATAAAGAAGAGGAATCAAAAAGGAAAGTGGGTGAAACCATTTCCTTGACATTGGGACGCTCGACTGTCCAAAGAATGTTAAGATAGGTGCCCAATGTTCTGATGACGAAAAATTGAAGTTCATTGAGTTGCTTAGTGAATTTCAAGATGTTTTTGCTTGGTCTTATGAGGATCTTCGTGGTTTTGATCCTACTCTTATACATCATGCCATTCTTATCAAGGAGGGCATAAAACCGGTTAGGAAAAAACAAAGACCCATTAACCTTGCACTGGAAGCAACTATTCAAAAGGAGTTGGAAAAACTCTTGAAGACTGGGATCATTTTCCATGTTAAGTATTCTGAGTGGGTTTCTAATTTGGTTCTCGTTCAGAAAGCAACTGGTCAGATTAGAGTATGTGTTGATTTTTGTGCATTAAATAGGGCTAGTATAAAAGACCATTTTCCTCTCCCTAATATGGAAATGATTTTGCAACAAGTTGCAGGGTCACAGATGATGTCCTTACTTGACGTTTTTTTTTCTGGTTACAATCAGATCAAGGTAAAAAGGACAGATAAATATAAAACCACTTTTATTACACATTGGGGAACTTTCGCTTATGAACATATTCCTTTTGTCTTATCTAATGCAGGTGCCACTTTCCAAATATCTATGCAGGTAGCTTTTGACGATTTGATCGGAAAAAATATTCATATTTATCTTCATGACTTAACTGTGTATTCTAAAAACCGATCAGATCATTTCATTCATCGTAGAAAGGTTCTCATGTATTGTAGGAAATTCGGCATTTTTTTAAATCCTTCCAAGTCTATCTCCAGTGTTACCAAGGGCAATCTCCTTGGGCACATTGTTTTTTATTCAGGAATAAGCGTAGATCCCGAAAGGATTGTTGTTATCCTAAATCTTCATGATCCTACTTCCAAAAAGGATGTTCAGGCCTTTATGGGTATTATCAACTTTGTTCATAGGTTTGCTCCTGATTTTGCTGTAATGGTCAAGCCAATTCACAATATTCTTAAGAAAGATCGCTCCTTTTCTTGGACGGATGCCATCGAAAATGGTTTCATAGGGATCAAGAAGGCAATCAGTTTCACACTGGTTTTGGCGAAGCTAGATTTTGAGAAAGAATTTATCATATATAATAATGCCACAGAGGAAGCAGTTTCTGCTATCCTCATGCAATATGATGACCAAGTTAATGAAAAACCAGTGGCTTTCATGATTCAAAGCTTGTTAGGTGGTGAGTTTAAATATTCTTATATTGAAAAGCATGCTTTCACTCTTGTTAAAGCTATTGAAAAAATTTGCCACTTCATCTTAGGTAAGCACACGCTGGTAAAAGTCCCTTTACCTACTATCAAGTTTTTACTCTCACAGACTTATCTTTTAGGGAAGCTTGCACATTTGCTTGCCAAGATCTAGGAGAATGATATAACCATCATGACTTCTAAAACTATCAAGGGACGTGACTTAGCCCTTCACTTAGCTCAACATGTTGAAGCAAGTGAAGAAATTGATGAACACGATAGTTCTCTATCAACACTATTTTACATTGACAATCAAATCCTTCATGTAGTTGAACATCCTTGGTATAAAGTTCTGGTGTATTACTTGCAAAATCAAATATGCCCCGATAACTTAGATACCCATGAAAGAAGAAGGCTTCATCTCAAATCTTCTAGATACGTCATTATAGGAGACTTCTTGTTTAGGAAATATGCCGATGGTATGTTACTTCGTTGTGTGAACAATGAGGAAGCACAGAAAATGTTATAAGAGACTCATGGATCTTCAAATTTTGTTAATGTAGGAGGTCACTTTTATGCTAAAACTATTGCTTTTACAATTATCAGGAAAGGGTACTATTGGCCTTCAATGTTTCATGATTCTTATAATTTTTCAAGATCTTGTGACAAGTGCCAGAAGTTTGTTGGGAAAGAACGTCTTTATGCTATGCCTTTAAAACCTGTCCTCCCTGACTTTCCTTTTTCAAAATGGGGTCTGGAATTTATTGGTCATATGAATCCTCCATCTTCAACAGGGCAAGTTTTTATCTTGACAGCCACAAACTATTTTACAAAATGGACTGAAGTTGTCCCACTTAAGCATTTGCAGGATGAGTAGGTGATTTATTTCCTTGAGACTAATATTTTGTCCAGATTTGGTCTTCCTTTGGAAATTATTACAGACAATGGTATCGCTTTTATTTCTGCTAGGATGACCCAATTTTTAACTAAATTGGGGGTTAAACATTTTACCTCATCAGCTTATTATCCCCAAGGAAATGGGCAGGTCAAGTCTACAAACAAGAATCTGGTAAGAATTATCAAGAGGCTCATTGAAGATAAGCCTCGTCAATGGCACACTCTCCTCACTTACGCCCTTTGGGAAGATCGAACTACCACCAAGGTGAGAACTGGTTGCACTCCTTTCCAGCTTCTTTATGGTCAAGAAACCATTCTGCTTACCGAGCTGGAAATTTCTTCTCTAAGGTTAATGCTACAGATTGAAGAATTGAATTCTTCTGATATATCTCAAAGAATGAATGCACTTTTGGCTTTAGAGAAGCAAAGGATGTTTGCCTTGGATAACATCAAGAGAAGACAACAAACTGTTAAAAGATATTTCAATAAAAGTGTCAAAGCTGTCAAATTTAAGGTTAATGAGAAGGTATTGTTGTGGGATTCAGCTCATGCCAATAGAGGAAGGCCTTCAAAGTTCCAAAAGTTATGGTTGGGTCCTTTTAAGATCGTTTTTTCATGGGCGCAAATTCTTATATCCTAAAGGACTTGCAAGAGCAGTTGTTTTCATATAGCACCAATGATTCCCACTTAAAACACTATGTGGAACCAACTTGAAAGTTTAAATGTTGTACGGAATTTTTTCTGTATTATAGTTTGTTTTATTTGCTTTGATTTTACATCACTATTATTTCATTTCTGCTTATTTCAATTTTAGAGTTCATTTATACGTTTGTTTCTTTCTATTATGTTTCTTTATTGACTTCCTTTCTTGTCAAAATAAAATTTGGATGGAGTTTTTCCACAACGATGTTATTATGAAAAGTATTGTTAATCAATAACAATCATGTTACAAAGCTGTCATGATGTTTCCCTTGAAGCATCATTGAAATTGTTATCTTCTTCAATTGTTGTTATATAAGATGCTTGGTACTATCCCTTTTCTACTTTCCTTTTCTTCCATCCACTTCAAGATTCAAAAGCACACGAAATTTCTCTCCTTGAAGTTAGGAATGCTTTCACATGATTAATCGAATGATTAATCATATGAGGGATAAACCCTCATGCGAACACTTTCCATGAGTTATTCCCAGAATCTAATGTATTTTTCCTTAAACCCTCACTTCCCCTATTTATATGAAATCATTATGATGTCTATATTCTTGATCTAATGTTTACATGGTCTGCGAAACTAGACAATCTGAGTTCTTAAATCTGTTGAAGCTTGATTTCCCTCTGAATCATAGTTAGTTGACTAATAAAATGTAACAATGAATCTACCATAGGGATTGCTAAGCTCTATTATTTATTTATGGTAATAATAATTAACTAGTAGGTGGGACCCCCTTGTAGACTAGAGGTGATATGATGGATGTGTTACGCTTATATGTTTGTTGTTGCCATGATAATGTCTACAGTCTTCTACAATTGATGATGGAGTCTTGGTTTCATTCGTTTTGACATCATGGATGGTTGATGCATTGTTGCTAAATTTTGTTGATATTCACTTGCAATACAAGGCAGTGTTATGGGTATGAGGATTATGTTGTTTGGTAGGTGTTATGTTATGTTATAACATTAATTAATAATGTATACATGATTTTATGCAAAAAGATAATATGATGATATGGGAGCTATCAAAACAAAGGGAAAAACTATGGATAAGTCCTAAGACCATGCTGTGAAAAGGATTATATATAAACCTTGAATGTATATATAATTGTTACAATTGGAAAGTAATGGACCTAATTGTTATACTATGCACTTGGTTAAAGGATTATATGTGAACATACATGGTAATGTTTAACATGTGGTTATGGTTAAAGTTTGATCTGATTCGGGTACCTTATACAATGGATATGGCATTGAATGTATGCAATGGTTATTGTATTGAATTTAATGGTTGATGTTATGGTAATGGGTTGGCTAGTACGTTGAATGGAATAGCACTAGGTGAGGAAGCGGCATGCATTTATTTCACATCACTCAAACCACCCTTGAGCCCGTCAACCTAACCCTAGTTGCATTTTGTTATGTTGGTTGTAGAAGCTCCGCGATTTTAGGTTTCAAAAGGGAAAACTCAACCAACTCATCATTTAAGCAATTTTATCATAGATATGGCTCTTTGATTTCCATCCATGATGGAATCTATATATTATGAATCATTTGGTTGGCTGAGGATTGCATGAGTTATGTGTTATTTTCCTGAGTTTTCGGCTGGGTATCAATGTTGTGTTATGGTGTTCTCTATGATTATTGTGGAATGTTGGCATTTTGAAGGGAAGTAATGGGTGTTGTTGCTTTGTAAATCCTGCGCATTGGTTATTGATTTAAACAAATGCCGGTCAGCTTGGGGTTTATTATTATTCTCTATGAAAAATTATGTCAATGGCGCCCAGCAAGCTTTTGAGTTTTAATTCACTCTAAGGTTTTTACCACTAGTCACGGGTATGGGTTGTTTGTCACCTTTTTAGGTCGATTGGTTGTTTGTTGATTCATTTCAGGGTTGCAATGCAACTGTGGATAGTGGTATTGTTCTTTCTCTGTTTGGCTGAGGCTTGAACTATTGTTTGTTATGGATTTTCTTACTGTCACTATCATCGAAAGCATTCAACAGTCCAATCTTTGTTTTGCCTAGAATATTAAATGGAGGCATGTGTATGTATTTAGTGACCATGATTTGTGCTCTGGCATTCTTTCCAAAGTTCAAGCATTAGCTCCTCTCATCTCTGTTGTAGTGGTTGACTGATATGTTGGTAAGTCTCACTGTCAAATTTGTTTCAAAGGTTATAGACGTAATTGGTTTTCAAAAGAGACATATACTCTCTATGTCTTCAAGGATTATTCCTTGTTTAGACAAACCCTCGTTTCCTCTCTGCAAAAAGTGTTAGAGACAAAATTTGTATTGTACACACAGGTTGTTGAGTTCGAATTGACGTTTTTATACTTGGGCACCTTTTAGCTCTGTCAAGACTTTGGGGTTATAAGTTAAAAGACTATGGTGATTTCAAAAGAGCATGACTCTCTGTTATTCCAAGATTATTCTTGATTACCTGTGGTTTCTTCTTTGTGATAAATTTTGTTAAGAGGAAAAGGGGTTACAATCTCTTTGTATTTCGAAGGATCTCCCTTGGATGAGACAAGCTCTCGTTACTGCTCTGAAATAAAGTTTTTAAAGAAAATGACTTGGTTCTATTGAGCCCGATTTATTTATTTTCTCCTCGGGCACATTTTTTTTGCTCTGTCAACATTTTGATCACAAGTTAAATGACTGGTATTTTCAACAAACTTATCACAGAGAGGAATCACGGGCTCTCTCACTTCAAAGACCATCTCTTGGTCGAGTTTTTGTGTTTCCTCTACGTGATAAGTTTGTTGAAAAGGAAAAAAAGTATGGGTTACCTACAATCTCGATAATTTTCCTTTTGATTGATTCATGGTTATTCCATCCATCGTTGTATTAAACCCTAGCATGATCATGATCCCATTTAAGTTTAAAAGGCACATGTATTAGTAGTGGTGTTTCGCAAACATGATATTGGTCTCATCAAGTTTAAAAGAGACACATGTGTGTCGATATGGCTCTGTCCTCTTCATGCATTATATGGTTCCGTCTTTTATGGATCATTTCTTTTAAAAGGAAGTATGTACATGTTAATGCACATGGATATCAAACTCGGGGCTACATGTTTTTTGGGTTAAATGCTATTGTCGAATCAAGATTGGTGTTGATGATTATATTGTTGTTTACCTGTGTGTGATTAAATCGGGGCTCTATTATGAGTTTTGATGACAATGTGTTATGTCAAACAGTGATGGAAATTCGATTTTGTTGGTTTATACTGGGACTATTATTATTTGATTTCAAGAATTAAACATTGGATATGGATAATTGGAATCATAGGGCATATTAATGTTTGTTTTAAAAGGAAAGGGTCAACATACAGGATTGTGGCTCAAATGATTATGATGTTACTATGGAATTGGAAATGATATTTGCATGGTTATCATATAGGATGCACTGATTGATATAATTGAAGAATTAATAGAGTGAATAATTTCTTTTATCAAGGAACAACTTGAGCAATCGTATGCAATTAAGGGCTTGATAAATTTTTTTGGGTCTTGAAAGTGGATGCTTTTGGATTATGGTGAAAGAGAGTTATGATTGTTGTTTGATTTAATTTATTTATGAACAATATATGTAGTATTCCCTCTCTCCTTTTTCTTACGTTTTCGCTCATTATAACCCCCTCACAATCCCAAATTCATTTTTACATGCCACATTCACTAAATAAAATTAAAACTTTGTATAAAAGTGGTAAAAGATGACATAAAGGAAGATGGAAGCTAATACTCTTTGGTATTGTTTACCTGATAAGTTATTTAATAGATGATGAGTACCATTATTCTTACTCCATGTAAATGATATCACTTTTTGCTTATTACAATACCCTTAGATATCCATGAACCCTATTTCACCCTATGTAATTTGGAAATTATTAAATAAATTGTATGGATTGGATTGCATGGGTCTTATGCTAATTTCAGAGCCAAAATTTGTTTCATATAAAGAGATGTCATGTATGGTTGGTTAAGAGCTAGTTGCTAATAATTGTTGCACACATGATGAATTCTTGTGAGGGCTGATCCTTAAAGCTGAGAAACAATAGGGGAAAGGGTAAATGGCGGAGGCGCCTAGAGGCCAGTTATGATTCGTTTTGATGTCGATCCTCATGAGTTGAACAATATTTTTCAAGCTAGGTTTTTCAATTGTATTGGAGCCAGGGGATAATTCAGCCTAGACTAGAGAAGCCTCCCTTCCAGCCCCAAAATGTTCATGGTATCCTTATGCCTCCCCATGTATCTTTTCAGCTAGAAGTTCCCGAGAATGCTGGATGGTAGGAGATTGTTCATCTGGCAGTCTCCCACCATCATGGCTATCCCAACTTGTCCTACCTCCTCCTCTTCCACCTGTAAACCCAAATGCTACAATTGCTCCTACACACTCACATGTACAGTATTCCCATGCAAGCAAAAGCTTGACTCCAAAACCGAGAGGCTCCCCATGTGCATGACAAAGGCCAAGTTGTTGATTCCCCCCTCCTCTCCTTCAGTAAACAGCCAAATTGAGTGTCCTCCCGTATGCACTTGAGGGGCGATTTCTCCCATGTTATTAGTGAAATTAATCCTTAAGGTTTAACCTAAGGCTAATTAGAGAAGTCAAAGGGGGACAACAGTGATACAAGAAAGATTGCCTCTCAAAGTGGAAAATATATGGATTTTTGATTTATGTGTTTATAATTGATTTATTGAAGGCGATTAATTTTGCATAAAGGTTTTTGGACAGCAAACTATTTTGGGATAATAATGTGGATATTTAGATATTTTGGATATAATTTGAAATGTTTGTGATATTTAAATTTCAAATTGGCTGATAATTATGGGAACCACAAGGAGGATATTTGAATTTCAAATTGTGGAAATAATTATGGGAGCCACAAGGAGGCATGTGTTTAATTGATTGTCTAATTATGTTTATTTTTGTTAAGAAATAAAAGGGAGTCACAAGGGGTCCCACCTACTAAGTTATTATTTAATAAAAAGACCCTTAATTATTATTATTATTATTATTACTTTCCCTAAACTAAAACTAGTTAAGTTTTAGTTAACTTAACTAAATGAGGTAGTTGAACTACTTCAATTGATTTGGAATGCATAAAATCCAAATGAGAAGGAAGAACAGGGGAGAATAGAAGGAGAAAGCATACTAAGGTTTCCTCTTGAGTTTTATTGAGATAGTTCAGTTTTCATTCATTCTTCAATTCATTAAAAGCCTAATTCTCTTTTTGACAACAGGGTCCTATTGTAGACAGCAAGGTTCAAAGCTAAACCATATCATTCAGATGCTTGTTTCAGAGGTGTTGATCTATCTTTGATAGTCTGTGTAGACTTGTTTGTTTATGAATTGAGTTTCATCACTGATAAAGGATATTGTGCAGATTCAAGTGGGCAGCAGTCTGTGGCAAGCTGATCTAGATTTTAAAGTTTAGTTTTTACTTCTTGTTAGAGTCCTTTTGTATGGTTTTCATCGGGGATTTCTCAGTTTGACCTTGGTCCATGCCCTCACAGGGATTTTTTTAAAGAGAAAGATACTTTTGATTTCTTGGAATGAAATACAGTGATTGTTATTCTGTCTCATTTGTGTTAATCTGTGACTTGGTTATTTTTACTTTTGATCTCCACATTTATTTTCTGCAATCTGTTTATGTTCAGAATATTATATAAAAATTTCATATTTTGCAAGAATATTTTGATTAAAAAAATCAACCTAAGCCCTTGTAATTAATACTTGTGGATTGGGAAATGCATTTTGAGGCTATAAAACATAGGGTAATATTTCTGAATATCTTGCCTTAATCAAGCAAGATTCGAAAATGCTTGAGTAAGATAAATTCATATCTTTTCCTCAACAAATATCAGAGGTGCGGAGATATCATGTTGATCCTGAAGACACGATCAACAATTATTTTCTTCCCTGGGAGTCTGATGTAGGAGCATCTAAATCCAATGATCTCTTTTGAATCAAAAGGTCAAAAACCTTTACTAAGGGAGTTGGTTCCCTAATTTTTCATTTTGTTATGTAATAAATCTTTGTAATACCTCTAGAAGGCATCAAGAAGCTTAGTGGTTAGGAAGTTTGGGTTGTTTCTTAATTATAGGTGATTAGAGGATTTTTAGTGATCGGGTTGTTTAAAATATCGAGGCTCAATTGAGCTTAAATATGTGTAATTGTATTAAGCAAAGGGTTGGATGATTGTCTGGTTTGTTGGATGTAAGAAGACGAACACTGGTTCTGAAGATGTTATAAACTTGAATAGAATTACCAAAGAATGATTGATTCTCCTTCAAATCTCTTTGTGTATATTGTTGTTATCGTAGGGTTGAGAAATCTTTGTTGTGAATTCTAGTTTAACCGTGTTATATTCATCTATGCATTCATGATAGAACGAGAGAATTCCTTCTGAGTTGACAGGTATATTCGTGAGACGATCTACGGGGAAGAAGTCGAGTCGTGTACAGAGCGAGTGATCGTCGCTGAACGAAGAATGTGAACCGTTCACCTCTCAGAAAGAACAAATGCCAGCCATTTGATTCATCGGAAGACTGGTCAACGATTGGATCAATTTGTGACCGTCGAATATACAAGCGCCAGATCAAGGGATGGGAATCATTGTGGACATCGAAGGCGAAATTAACCATCATGTTATTTGGAGTTTTGTAATCATCCATCATCGTTGATCTCATCGGGGTGGATGATCAACGACCATGATTAAAAGGAGACAGGTGAGCACCTTTCTGATTGCGGAGATTGATTTCTCCAATAAACAACAAGCAATTTGGATCTCCATAATCCACGGAGACCGTCGATCTTTGTCCACTGGTTGATCTAACGATTGGTAAGGCCTGTGGGGTTTTAAATGTGATAGTGTTGATTCTGAACCAGACAAGGAGGTTTTGGATCAAATTCATACATGTATTGCATCAAATAGAAGAAGAACAAATATAAATGAGTGGTTCAAGAGGATTGTAAAAGATTATATTGAAGATCAAGCAGTCGAAGATAGAGAATCAGTTCAAACTATCAAGAATAAATTATGTATCGAGTTACATGATGGGTTCCTTTGTATCATCCCCTCTATGTTACATAAATTCTTCCTAGACAAGGGAGTCAACAACATTTTCGACTATCAACCTCGCTTGAAAGATCCTCCTCCAAAATTGGCGAGAAAGACAAGAAAAGTGGAGAGAATTCTTGGAAGCTAACTACAAAGATACCAAAGAAACTTGGGAGTACTTATTAAAGAAATGAAATCAGTTAAAATGATAAACTTCATCAATTGTGAGTAATTTGGGACGGCATCACTGGCCTGGATGATCCGTGAGACAACTTAAGTCAAATTCAAAGTTAAAAATGAAGTCGAAGCCAAAGTAGGACCACACCCAAGTCGAAAATGATGGGAGTCGAGAAAAATATAACTTATTCAAGTGAGAAATCTCCACGTCAAACGTGGATTCACAAACCTTTAGCTAACATCCAAAAAATAGAGTGGGACAAAAGGCAAAAGAAGTGAGAAGAGTTGCAAAAGGAAAAGGATCCCATAAAAACTCATAGAAAACCTACCAAGGCATGGGAATTCACTGGAGCAGCCCTTGAGAGCACCCTAACAGCTCCTGGGAGGAGTGAAATCTTGCGATTGAGTATCTCAGTTGATGGCGCTCAGCAAGCCAATGATAAAGTCGATATGGAAATTGATGATTCAGGGCCTACAATCTCACTCTCTCCTATAATAAGTCCTAGTCCATGCATTACATACTTTCTCCAACAACAACTCCATATAGATACACAATCACCACGAGTGTGGTATCGAACTGATAATAATGGGAAAATAAGAGATGCAGTGTTAATCGAAGCACAAGAAAATACCCATAATTGACTATAAGACACACTAATTCATGTAATATATCTCACGGACGTCGCCCCCTGCTAAAACTACTTCTAGAAGATTCAAACTCAACAGAGAATGAAAGTGAACCGACGTGACCCTGTAGAAGACGGCTTGTCAAGTATATAGATAAATCTTGTCAAATAGAGAACTCAAGCCTAAACCAAGAATGAGTACAGTTATAAATTGAAGATATCCCGACTAAAGAACATCTGCAGATTACATCGACTGAGTCAAACAACTCGACCTTGACTCCAGAAAATATTACTACATTGACCTCCAAGTTGACTACGACTAAATATCTTGCAATAATTCCATTTGCTAAAAATAAATCAACAATGGGACTCAACCACGTCCCTATTTACGAAGGATATGAAGATCGCAAACGACATTGGTTTGTTTGTTAGAAATTTTGGGATGTTGCAGATATAGTCGACGAAGAAAAAAAAAATGGCTTAATTTGGATTCGCACTTCGATATAGAGCTCTTACATGGTTTATGAATTTCACCAACAATCAAACACGTACAGAAAAATGAAATAAAGTAGAATTTCCTCTCATTTTTTAAGACACAAGATGTAATCCATTTGGCAACGCAAAAACTAAAGGAAATCAAACAAAATCCAGGTGAAAGTGTGTGAGGATACAACAAAAGATACAAGGATTTACTAAGTCAAATACCATACATGATCGACGAAAATATACTAGTACAATGGTACGTAGCGAGATTACTACAAAATATCAAAGATCCATTACGGATGTATGACCTTTCAACATGTGAATAAATCCTCAAAACAACTCATAGGATTGAAAAGGATGATGAAGGCCTGGTTAATTCATCAAGCGCTGAAAAATGATTGGAAGACAAGATCACAGAGCTACAACAGACAATTAAAAAAATATTACTCACTCACGATGAACTCTGGTGTACCATTTACTCTAGCGAAGGACACACTAAATACTACTGCAAATTTACTGATGCCTTAGGCCCAGCAGTAACGCACAACCAGATCAAAACTTATTGTGATATATGTGAAGCTTCGACCAACCATGCCACAAAATATTTCCCGCACAATATAAGAAATGTACATCCCAATTGGTGTCATATCTACGAAGAAAACAATATGATGCAGGAGCATCAACATCAACATTAAAAGGAGGACAGGCTTGAGGACAGCACATCATCCAACACATGCTAAAAATCTAATTGGACTCTCAAAGGAGGGAGCACCTTTTTGAATTTTGAAAATCATGAAAAGCAATGTAATAAATGTTTGGAAGTTGATGCCCTCCCCAAAGATCTTAGCAGATCATAGTTTCTTTAATGTATAGACGTATTGTATAGATTTCGAGCTTAGCTCGTATCTACCTTGTAAATGCTCATTTATTATTATAGGAGAGCGGTAGGTAGAAAGGAGGGAAGGCTTGAGAAGCCCCTTCATGTATATAATGCATTTTCTTGCTCATTGGAAAAGTTATTGAATTATTATCGTTGAATAGTAGAAGAATTTGTTGTTGAAGAAGAGCTTGTTGTTGTTGAGCTATTGTAAAAAGAATCACAGAGAGGATTTGTAAGAACTTTGTATATACATATTTTACTTGAATATATGATAAGGATTTTGCTTCAAGTGTTTGTGTTTTCATCTATCTCTGAGCTAATTGCTTGAATAGGTTTAATGTTATTGTTTTCACCTGTTCATGCATATGGTTTTGTGTTTTATGATTGGACTTATGACTTTAGCATAAGCTTCAATTCTTTCTCTTCGGAAACCTATGGTCAAGGAGCACACAGTTCCCACACAAGGAGTGCGCAGACCAGGAGTCTTTGGAAATACTTTGAAGCTCAGAAGAGATAGAGGGGTGTTGCATAGGTTGCGCAAGGAATGTGCGCATGTACTCCTTTGAGAATATCGTTTTTGTTGAAAGTCCCCTGCAAGGAGTGCAGAAGGGACAACACTCTTCAGATTTGTCGAATTTATCTAAGGCAAAGGGAAACTTTTCAGATTCTAAGTGTTGGAACAGCTCAAGGTGTAGATCAAGGGTCGAAACCCTTTGAGTCTTCAAAAGCAGAAGGAGTTAGCGTTCGACAAGCTTCAAGCTTGGGAAGATTTTGTCTTCAAAATTTTATAAGGGAGGAAGATCGTCGAAGGACAAAAATGGATAGACAGGATTAGTCTAAGCGTTGACAAAAGATCCAACAGTCGTCAGATCTGCAGGATTTGCACAAGGTTTAAGCGTTCAAGTCCTTTAGACTTCGCACGTTTGGGAGAACCAAAGTGTAGAGGAGTTCAAGCCCCTGAAGGCCCGAATCATTTGTGGCCATTAGACCTTGCGAGGACACGTGTCGTGCTATCATGCATATCGGTGGTTGAGCACTTCGAAGGGATGCAAGGTAAATTTTCATGAAGTCCAAGCTTTTGAAGGCCCGAATCGATCCTGACCGTCGGATCGAGTGACACATGGCACCCGATTAAGTGCTTCGTTAGTTCATTTTTCAGGAGGAACAACAATAGAAGGGGCGAGGACTTCCAAAGACCAAAGTCCCAAAGTCCATTCAGGTCGTCCATCGCGTAGACAGTTGTTAACAGGTTGGAGGGCTTGGCAGGCAAAAGCTTCGGAAGGTTAGAGGAACGGGTAGCACCAAAGTGCCTGAAGGTCGAAGCATTGTCAATTTTTCATCTCAGAGGGGACACGTGGAGGGTGGAGATCCACTCTGTCCATCTGGCGTTTGGGAGGTTGTGAAATCTGAAGACGGGAGACTCCCCGAAACCCGAAATCCCAAAAAGGATCTAGGCCATCCACCTGCCATCATCCCTGAGCGTTGATCCGGGAAAGTGTAGTTCGAGGATCCTCCACTTTGGAGGATCTAGATTTAGATGCACACGAGACCCTTAAATCCAGAAATCATGAAGAGATCTGTAGACCATTGATTTGACGGATTAACGTGAACCGTCAAATCTCCCCCTTCGGAGTTTGGCTCTCCAAGAAGGCGAGGTGTTAACGCAGGTGAGACTTTTCAAAGTCCAGTCCACCGAAAAGATTCGCGAGCCATTGATTTGGATGGAGATATGGGGCCATCGATCCCATAGGGGATTTGACGCTCCGTGAAACTTTGATTCGTGAGAATCATTAAAGTGGGTTATTGAGGCCCCTGGAGTGTGATAGCTCTGAAGTCCCGAATTGGACAGAGTTAAAGGAGATACCCCCCGGTTTTGAGCTCGACGTCACGTGAGGGTAGCACCTGATCGGAAGGATCCTACTAAATAGGGTTTTTGGCCTGAATGAAAGGGAAAAGGCTTGTAGAAAACTGAAGAAGAAGTCCAGGGGGACCTTTTGAATTGATTCAGCTCTTGTAATAAGAAGATCCTTAGACTGGGAGGTCATTGGACCCTGGGTGAAAGTGGAGGTCTGTGCCAGGTGGTATCAGAGCCTGAAACTTAGCTCTATGAAGAGGAAATTTGACACCATGTTGCCAAGAAGATGCAGGGATAAACCTGTGGAAAATCCAACAATGGAAGAGGAAATGAGAAGACTTTGTGCAAGGCTAGATGACATGGATACAACATGGAGAAGAGCACCAAATTCAGGTGACATCAGTAAGGTTGAGAGTGAATAAATAGAAGCAGAAGGAGCTACAGGAGGTGAAGCTGCAAAAGAATGGTTGTTGAGAGAAATTGTGAAAATAGGAGCCAGAGCAAAGATGGAGGTTCCAATGTATGAAGGTAACTTAGATGTGCAAGAGTTGTTGGATTGGGTCAGAGTTATGGACAAATACTTTGATTATGAGGAGGTTGATGATGAGAGGAGAGTAAATCATGTTGTCACTAGGCTAAAGGGACATGTAACATTATGGTGGGATGAAATACAGGCCGACAAAAGAAGCAAAGGAAAACAAAAAATCAAAAGCTGGGATATAATGGTAACCAAGTTGAAGGATAAATTCATACCCAAAGACTATCAGATAAATTTGTTTAGGAGATTGCAGAACCTGAGACAGAAAGGGTTGATAGCGAAAGAGTACACATAGGATTTTTATAGGTTGAACATTAGAGCTGGTCATCGTGAAAGTGATGAAGAGAATATTTCCAAGTATATTAATGGTCTGAGATATGATATTCGGGATGAAATCAGCATGATGACCATGAGGATAGTAGAAGATGCTTATCAGGTTGCACTAAAGGCAGAGGAGAAGTTGGCTAGGAAGAAAAACCAACAAAGCAAAGGAAAATTCCCACACAGAGGTAAGGGGATTGTCCATGACAAGTCCCAGAAGCCCAAAGCTACGACTGAAAAGTCCCACAGTCATACAGAGAAAGGAGGAAACTCCAAAGGGAGACAATATGGTGGCATGAATTCTTTTCCTTGAGGAAGAGGAAGAGGAAGAGGAGGAGAAGTGAGATGTTATGCATGTGGAAAGACAGGGCATATGTCTCGGGAATGTCTCGAGAGGAACAAAGAATGAGGAGGAGAAGCTCACATTTCTGAAGCACATAAAAGGAATGTTGAGTCAGAAGTAGTTGAAGATGGAAATCCCTCGTGATGAGAAAGGTTCTCTTAAAACCAGAGAACGAGATGGAAAAAGAACCAATTCATAGAAGGAGTTTGTTCAAGACTGCTTCAAAGACTAAGGATAGAGTTTGCAAGGTGATCATATACAGTGTGAGCACTGATAATCTGGTATCCACAGAAATGGTGGAAAAATTAGAGTTGCAGACAACTGTACATCCAAATCCATATAAGGTATCATGGCTGTAGAAAGGACACCAGGTAATGGTAAGTAAATAGTGCAAAGTTGAGTTTAATATAGGAGTATATAATGATGAGATTCTATGTGATGTAATACCCATGGATGTTTGTCATGTTTTGTTGGGTAGACCATGGAAGTTTGACAAAAATGTCATATGTGATGGGAGGAAGAACACTTACACACTTGAGAAGAATGGTTGAACACACATGTTGTTTCCAATAGAGGATAAGAAAGTGAAGGAAGAAGCCAACCCAAGAAAACTTCTCATGAGTGGGAAGGAACTCTTGAATGAAGTCAAGAAAGAACAGGAGATGCAATTTGTTGTGGTGAGGAAGCCTAGAGTCATCCTTACAAGCACTACTTTGGATGATCTACATGAAGAAAATCAGGAGCTGCTAGATAATTTTGCTGACATAGTGGTGGATGAGTTACCTTGCTCATTTCCACCCATTAAGAGCATCAGTCATCGCATTGATCTTATTCCAGGAGCAACTCTTCCAAACAAAGAAGCATACAGGTTGACACCTCAAGAGAATGAAAGGTCAAGAAGCAGGTCCAAGATCTGTTGGAGAAGGTTTTAGTTAGAGAGAGATTAATCCCATGTGTAGTACCAACTGTACTGAGTCCAAAGAAGGATGAAGGATGGAGAATGTGCACAGATTCTAGGGCCATCAACAAGATCACCATCGAGTATAGATTTCCTTTACCCAGAATGGATGATTTGATGGATTTCTTAAGTGGAGTGAGTTATTTTTCCAAGATAGATTTGAAAAGTGGTTATCACCAAATAAGAATGAGAGAGGGAGATGAATGGAAAACAACATTCAAGACAAATGAAGGTTTGTATGAGTGGCTTGTTATTCCATTTGGCATAACAAACGCCCCAAGCACATTTATGAGGTTGATGAATGAAGTACTCAAAGACTTCATACGTAAGTTTGTTATTGTATATTTGGATGATATACTGGTCTTCAGTANTGAAGGTTTGTATGAGTGGCTTGTTATTCCATTTGGCATAACAAACGCCCCAAGCACATTTATGAGGTTGATGAATGAAGTACTCAAAGACTTCATACGTAAGTTTGTTATTGTATATTTGGATGATATACTGGTCTTCAGTACAATTGAAGAAGAGCACTTAAGGCATTTGACATTAGTGATTAAGAGGCTACAACAAGAGAAGTTGATGATAAATCTGAAGAAATGTTCTTTTATGAAGACAGAACTCACATATTTGGGTTTTGTGATCTCTTCCAACAAATTGAAGATGGATCTAGAGAAGGTGAAGGAAATCAAAGATTGGCCATCTCCAAGATGTATATTTGAGCTAAGAAGCTTCCATGGATTAGCAAGTTTCTATAGGAAGTTTATCAGAAATTTTAGTAGCATATGTGCCCCTATATTGGACACTATAAAGAAAGAGCATAAGTCTTTCAATTGGACATATGAAGTTGAAAAGGGGTTTAGAGCATTGAAGGTTAAGATAACAGAACAACCAATTCTGGTTCTGCCATATTTTATGAACACTATCCAAGTAAGGTGTGATGCTAGTGGATTAGCAATTGGAGAATTATTGAGCCGGGACAATAAGCATGTTGCTTATTTTAGTGAAAAGTCGAATGATGTCAAAAAGAAGTATTCCACATATGATAAATAATTTTATGCAGTGATTCAAGCCTTAAATAAGTGGAGACGTTATCTTATTCCCAAAGAGTTTGTGATGTACAGCGATAATCAAGCTTTAGAGTTCATAACTAGACACGAGAAGTCGAATCAAAGGCATGCAAAGTGGGTAGATTTTATGCAAAATTTTACTTTCGTCATTAAATATATTAGTGGGAGTGAAAATAAGTTTGCAAATGCTTTGAGTAGGAGATGCCTTATTATGCAGGAATTTCAAGTGGAAAACTTAGGGTTTGAGCACCTTAAGGGAATGTATGGTGAAGATGCATATTTTAAAGAAGCTTATGAAGCATATGCAAATCCTTTGCTAAGGGACAAAAGCCCGTGGATGGAGTATTTGATTCAGGATGGATTGTTGTTCAAAGCAAGCAAATTGTGCATACTAAGATGCTCAATGAGAGACAATCTGTTGAAAGAGAAGCATGGTGGAGGCCTAGCCAAACACTTTGTCCATGACAAAACTTATGCACAGTTTAGTTCCTCATAGTATTGGCCAGGTATGAGATCTGAAGTAAAGAAATTTGTAAACAAATGTTGAATTTGCCAATATATGAATGGAAGACAACATAACACTGGTCTATACCAGCCATTGCATATTCCAAACAAGCCTTGGGATGCTATAAGCATGGATTTTGTTCTAGGATTACCAAGAACTCGAAGGGGAAGTGATTCTATCTTTGTGGTAGTTGAAATATTCTCAAAGATGGCACATTTTATACCATGTCAAAAAACCAGTGATGCTACTCATATAGCAAACTTTTTTTTCAAAGAGATTGTGAGGCTACAAGGCTTGCCTAGGAGCATTGTCTCAGACAAAGATATAAATTTGTAGGGTATTTTTGGAGAACATTATGGAAGAAACTGGGGACAAATTTGTCCTTCAGTTCAGCATATCACCCTCATACAGATGGACAAATTGAGGTGATAAATAGAAGTTTAGGGAACCTGTTGAGGAGTTTGGTCACTACACATCAGTTTCATTGGGATCAAATTCTTCCCCATACAGCGTTTGCATACAATGATTCACCAAACAGTAGAACTGGAAAGAGTCCATTCCATATTGTGTATGGAATGCACCCAAGGGGAATTTTGTAGTTGAGAGATTTGGGATAGAGTGAGTTCTGAAGTGCAAGAGAAGGAGATTTTTTTGTTGAGATGCAAGAACTGCATGAGCAAATTAAGGAGCAGCTACAATAGAGAAATCAGAAGTATAAGAGCAGAGCATATAAGAAAAGGAGAGAGGTAAATCTTGAAGTTGGAGATCAAGTTCTAGCACACTTGAGGAAGGAGAGATTCCCACAGGGAAAATACAACAAGTTGAAGATGAAGATAGGACCCTATAAGATCCTAAGAAAGTTTGTTGCAAATGCTTATGAGATTGAATTACCGGAAGTATTTGGCATATCACCAATCTTCAATGTAGCAGACTTGTATCCTTTTAGGATGGAAGACACAAAGGAGACAGAGGACCAGGAGAAGGTTCATTGGAGACAACAAATGCCTGTAGCAGAAAAACCACAAATGAAGAAGATCATAGATCAAAGAATTGGTAAGAAGACCAGAAGGAAAACATATTTTGAATATTTGGTTAAGTGGAAGGGCCATCCAGAACAATATGCCAGCTGGGTAAGTGAAGAAGACATTCAGAAGCATGGAAAGACAGTATAGGAGCTCATGGACATGAGCCCATGAATTTTTGGCCTAAGGAGTATGATGCAGGAGCATCAACATCAGCATTAAAAGGAGGACAAGTTGGAGGACAACACATCATCCAACACATGCTAAAAATATGATTGGACTCTCAAAGGAGGAAGCACCTTTTTTAATTTTGAAAATCATGAAAAACAATGTAATAAATGTTTGGAGGTTGATGCCCTCCCCAAAGATCTTAGCATATCATAGTTTCTTTAATGTATAGATGTATTGTATATATTTCAAGCTTAGCTCATATCTGCCTTGTAAATGTTCATTTATTATGATAGGAGAGCGGTAGGTAGACACGAGGGAAGGCTCGAAAATCCCCTTCATGTATATAATGCATTTTCTTGCTCATTGGAAAATTTACTGAGTTGTTGTTGTTGAAGAGTAGAAGAAGTTGTTGTTGAAGGAGAGCTTGTTGTTGCTGATCTGTTGTAAAAAGAATCACATATAGGCTTTGTAAGAACTCTGTATATACATATTTTACTTGAATATATGAGAAGGATTTTGCTTCAAGTGTTTGTGTTTTCATCTATCTCTGAGCTAATTGCTTGAATAGGTTTATTGTTATTGTTTTCACTTGTTCGTGCATATGGTTTTGTGTTTTATGATTGGACTTATGAGTTTAGCATAAGCTTCGAATTGTTTCTCTACGAAAACCTATGGTCAAGGAGCACACAGTGCCCACGCAAGGAGTGCACAGACCAAGAGTCTTTGGAAATACTCTTAATCTCAGGAGAGATAGAGGGGTGTTGCAGAGGCTACGCAGGGAGTGCATGCATGTACTCCTTTGAGTATATTGTTTCCGTTGAAAGTCCCCTGCAAGGAGTTCAGAAGGGCCGACACTCTTCAGAGTTGCCAAATTTCTCTAAGGCAAAGGGAAACCTTTTAGAGTCTACGTGTTGGAATAACTCAAGGTGTACATCAAGGGTCGAAACCCTTTGAGTCTTCAAATGTAGAAGAAGTTAGCATTCGAGAAGTTTCGAGCTCGGGAAGATTTTGTCTTCAAAATTTTCTAGGGGACGAAGATTGTCGAAGGACAGAAATGGACAGACATGATTAGTTCGAGCATTGGTCGAAGATTCGACAGTCGTCGGATCTATAGGAGTTGCACAAGGTTTAAGAACTGGAGTCCTTCAGACTCCACGCATTCGAGAGAACCGAAGTGCAGAGGAGTTCAAGCCTCCGAAGGCCCAAATCCTTTGTGGCTGTCAGATCTCGCGAGGACACGTGTTGTGCAATGACACATCTCAGTGGTTGAGAACTTCGAAGGGACACAAGGTAAAGTTTCATGAAGTCCAAGACTCTAGAGACCCGGAGGCTCGACTCAATACTGACTGTCAGATCGAGTGACACGTGGAACCCAATTAAGTGCTTTGTTAGTTTGTGTTTCAAGAGGAACAACAACAAGAGGGGCGAGGACTCCCGAAGACCGAAGTCCCGAAGTCCATCTAGGTCATCAATCGTGTAGACAGTTGTCAACAGATCGGAGGGTTCGACATGGCAGAAGCTTCGGAAGGTTGGAGGAGCAAGTAGCACCAAAGCACCCGAAGGTCAAAGCATTGTCAGTCGTTGATCTCATAGTGGACACATGGAGGACTGAGATCCACTCCATCCGTCCGACATTCGGGATGTTGTGAAATATGAAGACGGGAGACTACCCAGAGCCCCAAATCCTGAAAAGGATCTGGGCCATCCACCTATCATCATCCCTGAGCGTTGATTTGGAAAATTGTAGTTCAGGGATCCTCCACTTTGAAGGATCTAGAGTTGGATTCATGTGAGACTCTCCAAGCCTGAAATCACGAAGAGCTTTGTAGACCGTCAATTTGACAGATTAACATGGACCATCAGATCTCCCCTATGAAGTTCGGCTCTCCAGGAAGGTAGGGTGTTAATGCAGGTGAGACCTATCGAAGTTCGGTCCACCAAAAAGGATTGCAAGTCATTGATTTGGACAAAAATATGGGACCATCGATCCTATAGGGGATTCAGCGCTACGTGAAATTATTATTCGGGAGGATCGTTGAAGTGGGTTGTTGAGGCCCCCGAAGCACGATAGGTTTGAAGTCTCGAATTGGGAAAAGTTAGAGGAGATATCCCTTTGTTTTGATCACAGGGTCACGTGAGGGTAGCGCTTGATCGATAGGATCCTAATAAAAAGTGTTTTTGGCCCGAATTAAAGGGAAAAGGCCTGTGGAAAATTGAAGAAGAGGTCCAGGGGGACCTTGTGAGATGATTCATCTCTTGTAATAAGAAGATCCTTAGACCGGGAGGTCAGTGGACCCCAGGTGAGGGTCGGGGTATGTGCCACAATCATTCCACCCAAGAATGTTGGTTTTATTGTAAGAATAGAACATATATACACTCAGTCTATCATACATAAGAAGTCGACCAAAATTTCAACCAAGGGAACGACTATAGAGGTCAAGGTCGAGGTAGAGGAGGACAAGGAATCTTTGGAAGAGGACGTGGTCAAGGACGATACTATTGCTTTCACTGTTGGAAAGAAGACCACGTCAGTCAAGACTGCTCGATAAAAGATAGAACCAATCTAAAGTTCTATAATATTTGCGGAGTGGGAGATCACTCCTTAGAAGACTATCTGATTGTGCTTGA
>SNQJ01S0157560.1:6874-22120 GCA_010110895.2 Picea sitchensis
AATTAATATCACCAAATGATTTTATGAAAATGAGAAACCAACCAAGATATTATTTGATGAAGTATTGAACCCATTATTCAAAATAGTCAAACTTGCTAATGAGCAAAAGAAAGAACACATAATCATAATTTAAACGAAAGTAATCAGTTGATAAAAATTAACGTTTTTGTTTAAATTCAGATTTCTATTCTTGTTTCTAAATTTTGACATATAGTCTTGTAATGAATGTCTCATACTATAGTGAATGTCTTAATTTTGTCTCAAAGCAAGCCAAGGTATGGAACTATTTGAAAATGTTGATTCTGTAGCTCATTATAATTATCAAGATTCTAATGAGGGGCCCTTAAATTTTGTAAAAATTTAGGGGGCGTTGTTGAGGCCCAACAAACTTCCATGCAAATTTTAAACACCTAAAGGAATGAGACTACACTTGCTCCTTAAATCAAGGAAACTGTCCCTTGATTTTAGGGATTTACCCCCTTTCTTTAGTAAACTTTACATTTTTAGCTAATCCATTAGTAAACTCGCACTTTTCATCCTATCATACTCATTTTATGTGTGGGTTATCTATTTTATAGTATTATGCATGTGCTTTAGCCATTGTTACAATGCTTTTACTGGCAGTTGCTATTATTAGTGACAACATCAATTCCTCTCTACATATTGGATTGATCTCATTGTAATTTTGAACATATTTTGAATACATTCATTCTTGTGGAGTAAATTATTCTATATCTCTCTCTTATTTTTTTATTTTCAAATTCATTGGATTAGTATTATTTTTCTCATCAAATTCTAGATCTCTCAGGTCTCAGAATCTTACATGGTATCAGAGCCTTAGGGAATCTGAGGGAGAGGTATACTAGTTTTATTTGCAGGTGAAAGATCATCAAAGGAGGTATAAAAAAAATGGATCAAAACCTTCGGACCAGTCATGTTTTCCTAACTCCATTCAACTACTTTGAATGGAAGGTCAAGATCACCCTTTCTCTCTGAAGCAAATGTCTCTACTGGATAACAATGGGTATGGAAGTTGATCCAAGAAATGTTGTGGAGAAGGAAAAGTATTTCAATTGAATGGATGAAGCATTTGGGCCGATATGTCTCTCCATATAAATAAAACTGATGTTTCATGTTGACATTTCATCATCCCCCAATGGGGTCTGGACCAATTTGGAAGAGTTTTTCTGTAAACAAGATGAAATTAGAGCCTACAGTTTCGAGAACAAGCTCATAGGTTTGAATCCGTCAAATTTTAATTCTTTGCAAGAGTATTTTACAAAATTTAAATATCTTTTAGTTCATATTAAATATTTAAAAGTAGTTAAAAAAGATGAGCAACTCATCCTTTCCATTCTCTCAAAACTATGTCCCGATTATTCAGTTTTTGTTTCCTCATTTCATGCTTCAAAATTAACAACTTCGAAGTGGACACTACCCTCTTTAGATGATTTTATTGAAGCACTAACTCAAGATAAGGAAAAAATAGATTCCATGGGCTCCATAAATTTATATATATATATCATTCTCTTGCAGCAAATGAAGAAAGAAAACCAAATTTTAAAGATCAGAAAAAGGGGAAAGGCAAAAACCCCGAGGCTAGAAAGGAAAAGTTCTCAAAACCAATGGATGAATCTTCTTCACATCACAAAGGGAAGAAGAAAAATGAAATATATAAATGCAGGTATTGTCAAAAAGGTTATTATCCTAAAGATTATTGTATGTGGAAAACTATAGATGAGATGGTGAAGATGCTACAACAAAACAATCTCATGGTCCCGACAAATGCAAGGAAGAAGGATGAAGAAAAACTGACCGAAGGAAGAGGAAAAACTCGTGATGGTCACGATTTGATGGATGTAAAATTATCCCCACACCCTTAGATCCTTGATTCAGGTGCTTCGAATCATATGGATACAAGGAAAGAATCATTCTCATCCATCGATTAGTGCACAAGACCTTCTTTTCTCATGGGAGATGACACACCGATTGAGGYATGTGGTAAAGACATAGTTTCTTTGGAAGGAGGATATGTTGATAATGTGATACATGTCCTATATTTGTCCATGAAATTCATTTCCATATATAAAATCACACATTCAGGTTATGTAAGAAAGGTATAATTCCATCGGGATTCAGTGGATATTTCAGACTTAAAATCAAGGTCCCGGGTAGCTCACGGTGTTGCAAATCATCACTCTTAGTTGTATTCTTTCTCTCATTTCATTCCCAAATATGTATGTACAAAATTTTATAATCATACTAATGAAGAGATCAGTTTATTTAATTATATATTTGGGCATCATAATTATAGATATGTTCGAAGTGTCAAGTTCGAAGAGGGTCCACTACAGGCAGTTTCATATTAGCCTACCGAGGATTTTTTGGATGAAACAGTTGAAGAGGGTTTTGATGCTCATTCGATAAATTCATACAATGATGACGATCCAGTATTTGGATCATATTCATAGGTTTATGAGAAGGTTATGGATTCTCCATATCCCCTACCAGTCTGGGCCAAAAAGACTTTGCATGATGCCGATGAACTAGTCGACAATCCGACGGATCTGAGGAGGACTAGTTCACAGTTGTTTGAGGTCCCCACTGCCTTGGATTCCATAGAGAAGTTTCTTCCCATAAATTTCTATATGTCACTTGAAAAATATCCAAAATAATATATAGAGGCCATGGGAAACCCCTTCTGGGAAGCTGCTATGGATGAGGATTACAATGCTTTCATGGACAACAAAGCCTGGGATTTGGTTCCACTCCTGAAAGGAAGAAAGCTTGTTCAATGAAGATAGATATTTCAGAAAAATATGTCTGAAAATGGTGATATTAGTAAGTATAAATCTAGGCTTGTTTCTAATGGTCACTCTCAGGTACATGGCATTGATTATACTGAGACTTTTTCACTAGTTGCAAAAATGGACTCCATCAAGCTAGTTTTGGCCATTGCAGATTCTCGACACTAGGAAGTCCATCACATGGATGTGAAGAGTGATTTTATTCACGGAGATATGAAGGAGGATATATATATATGGAGCATCCATAGGGGTATTTTAATGTCTCCTCTCTTATATGCAGGTTAAATAAATAATTATATGGGCTCAAACAAGCTCCTCGATCTTGGTATGCAAAAATGGATTATTTTCTTCTTTCTCAAGGATTTCATAGATGTAAATCAGATCTGAATGTTTATATGCTTCACCATGATGAATCCATTTTGTTGATTTTTCTATAAATATATGACTTACTAATCACAGGGAGTGCTTTATCAGATATTTCATGGGTTAAGACTGTCTTGCATGATATGTTTTCCATGAGTGATATGGGTTTGTTGCATTGTTTTCTTGGTCTTGAGGTATCATAGTCTACTTCAAGAATCAATATGGCACAAACCAAGTATGCACTAGATCTACTTGATAGGTTTCAGATGATAGAGTGTAATCCAAATGTTTCATCTTTTCTTTTCGGGGTCAGATTGGAAGATGGAGTGACTACTCCTTTCATAGATAGTACTCTCTATCAGAAGTTGGTAGGGAGCTTATTGTACCTCATACATACCAATAATGATATATCTTATGTAGTGAGTGTTGTTTCTAGGTATATGCATGAGCCCCATGAGCTTCATTGGAAATATTCTAAGAGAATTGTTAGGTATGTAAAAGGCACTCCCAGTTTTGGTATTTATTATGCAACTGGTTGTCCTCTATCTTTGGTTGGGTACACAAATTATAGGGTTGGCAGTGGCATAGACCACAATTCCACCTCAGGGTATGTATTCAACTTTGGTTCTGGTCCAATTTGCTGGTCAAGAAAGAAGCAAGAAGCTATTTCTTTATCCACAATAGAAGCAGAGTATATGGAGGCAATGAATTCTGCCACAAAGTGTATTTGGTTGCAGGGTTTACTTTATGAGTTTGGGATTCAATATCAGATACCGACTGTAATATTATGTGAAAACTAGGGTACCATTTCGATATCCACTGATTCGGTTAAGAGACAGAGAATCAAACATATTGATATACAAATTCATTACATACGAGCGATGATTCATGATAGAGTGATTTCACTGTAGTACTGCCCCACTGAGCAGTAGGTTGTAGACATCTTCACCAAATCCTTCACTGCGAAGAAATTCTATGACTTATGGGATCTTTTGGTTGTGGTAGAGAGAACTGTGTAGACTCTCATAATTTACTTAGCATTGTTTTATGTCCTCTTTTTTTAGGGGGTGTTTCCCATGAGTTTTCCCCTCTTTCCTCATTTTATGAGGGGTTCATTATTGTATTGAGTGCCTAAAATGGCCTAGTATTCATAACTCACATTTTCTTATTATGTCACTAAAGTTAGGCTTAAAGGGGGGTGTTATATCATAATCCTAACTTCCCTTGGTGTAATACTTGTATTAGTCACCTAAAGCTTGGTTAATGCATTTCAATGCATTTTTCCTCACTTGATTTGACTTTCTAGAGAGGGTAGGAGACAACTTCCTTGATTTTAGGGAGTTTTCCTTAAGTTTAGGGAGTTAACTTTGAGTTCTTTAGTTATAAATCCACTTAATAACTCCTTTACAACTTCCATCCAAAGTTTAAAAACCTAAAGGAAGGAGAGCACACTTCCTCTTTAAATCAAGGAAATTGTCCCTTGATTTTAGGGATTTACCCCCTTTCTTTAGTAAAATTTGCATGTTTAGTTAATCATTTAGTAAACTCACACTTTTAAGCCTATCATAATCAGGTTAGGTGTGGTTTATATATTTTAGAGGTTTAGGAATGTTCTTTAGCCATGTTTACACTGATTTTAGTGGTAGTTTCTATTATTAGTGATAAGATCAATTCCTCTTTGATATTGGATTGATCTCATTGTAATTTTTAAGATATTGTGAATACATTCATTCTTGTGGATTAAATTATTCGCTATCTCTCTCTTCTTTATTTATTTGCAAATTCATTGGATTATTATTATTTTTCTCATCTAATTCTAGATCTCTTGGGTCTCAAAATTTTACAAAAGGGAGTCCTAAGCCAGTCTAAGGTCTGATAATTTGCAGAATCACTAAGTCCAATGTGCCCAACTATTGAAACTATCCTATAGTCTCTCATTCCCCACATGATTGTCCCACCCTAGGAAGTGTGCCTCTTATTTTCTCAATATTCTCTTGAATGCCCCACTTCCATTTCAAGGCTTCACTAACAGGCCATACAGGAAGTATCATATCCCTGTAGTTATTTCCCAATGCACCAAGGAACAATTCTGCGTAATTTCTCACCTAGAGAAAACTCCTCACATGCCTGAGAACCCACCTCTTTAACCTACAACACTACCATGTACCAGTAYTGATGGTATCATGAATGAGTGAATGGTAAGATTGATGAATGCATAATAGCCAAAAGATGGGAAATTACATTATATCCCTAAAATATATATGCATGTTTCCTTTAAGACACATGGCACCCGAGGAACTCCCTTGTCCCTACTTTATAAACTTAGGATACATTCATATCCATAAATTTAGTTTTAAGGAATATTAATATAAAATTCCATTGGGATTAAGGCCTCTAGCTTAGCTCCTTCATAGACTCCTATCCCATTTTCCATTTCTAGTGGAGTTTATTACCCCATACTCATTTGTGGCTCAGTATACAGTAGTGAAGTACTTTTATTAATGATATGAGTGTTTACATATTACAATAATAGGCTCATTGGACTTTAAAATCTAGGCTCTCTAGCCTAATAATTGCATAAGCTTTCTGACCTATAATAACATGGCTCACCAACCTATAAAACATATTTACATTTACAACTAGGGATACACCTGGGGTATTACATTACAAATTGTTTTTTGTATTTAATCACACTAATGGGTCACCAAATAGTAGGATTTCAAGGACCATCTTATGGCTTAAAATTTTTATTTTATGATGTAGGAGACTAAAGACCACATGGAAATCTAAAAATTATGATAAATATGAAACATTTGGGTTATGGATATTGAATTTTATGAATGATTGATTTCTCAGAGTTTATATGATATGCATTGGATGACATTTTGAATGAAATTATTCATTTTTAAGAATATGGGTTAATATTGAAGAAAAAAAGTCAAATATTTGGTACCTTTGTGGGATAATTTGTGTCAGTGAGAAACCAATTAGACATCAAATCAAAGTGGGATCATGTCACACCCTAAATCTCCAAGGGAGGGAAGCACTTAAAAAAACCAATTAGCCATGATCCTCATTCAATTTGTTGTTGGAGGCATTCAAAGTGTAGGGGGGAGAAAGCCTATCCCTTGAAAGAAGGTTCCTTAATTTTATGAATCAAGGAGACAACCATAATTCAATTAGGGATTGATTGAAGTTCTAAATAGAATTTTTCATTACAAGGATAGAATGAATGAATAAAGATTACTTATTCTTGGTGTAACACTTCCATATAGTGCATTCAATTTGTATAAATACTTTGTTGTTATTATTTTAAGTTTTTAAATAAATAAGACTATATTTTCAAATTTTAGTATTTCATGATTTTCATAAGGATTTCAATGATAACCTTGAGTAGGGCCCACTCAAGGGAATGAAAGAAACCCCTTTAGTTGTAGAACTTTCAATTCTACACTAGATTATAGTTTCTTGTATTTTTGTTATGAAAATTACTTCAACAAGCTTTATTTAGTTTTACAATTTATTTTTTCATTTCAATTCTATAATTTTCCTTATTAATTACAAAACTTAAAAATTTATGATTTTGGTGTTCAACATCTTGGTATACGTCCTTTGAATCTAATATTAATCACTATTGAGTATTATTTATTGATTGAATGGTCTTATTTGCACTATGTATTTCATCTCATAGAATAGTGACAACCACCTCATTTATCCATTGCTTCTTAACTTGGAATTTAAGAGTGATGGTCAAAAACCAAATAGATGGATAGATAGAACATAATGGAATAAGATTGAGAATATCATTTTCTTTTGAATTATGTACCTTCTGTTAGCATCATTTCAATACCTAGTTCCCAATATAGTTTATATATGCATCACTTGAACAGGTTCCTACAGTGATCCGATGGTGTATGATGATGAAAATGTTGTTGAAATTATGAAATATCACCTGATTAACTATCTAACTCCCCGTTGATTCAGAATTATAKATTCCAACGAGTAACACTATAGTCTCCTTCTATTCCCATGTAAGAGGGAGTGATTGTTATGGACTAATTGCTTAAGCAAACTAGTACAACATTCATGCAAAGCATTAGATTGAATTTACTTCATCARTTCATGATTCATATTACACTTCTATAGTTTCATATGAAATGAMTAATAACTCATATAGAAGAATGATTTTGGATTGATAAATTAAAATTAAGCTAATGAGTTCAACAATATTGTTGTAATTCTTTATCCCATCACTTTTTTGTGTCGTTGACGGGGAGGTAATAGAATTTTCAATTTAGTCAATCTAAAATTTAAATAAGTGAGAGAAGGACATTCATTAGATTGTATTAATCAACATCGAGATAGATTTGGTAGACTTTTATCGGGAAAACATATTTATAGTGTAATTAAAACATGTATAAGTGAACAAAGATAGAAACAAGGGGGCCATGAATAAGAAATCAAACAAATTATTGAAGAATTAACTAATTTACCTATGTTGGAGATATTACACACTCACCTAGGTAATTATTTTCCTAATCTTGATAATACAATGTTGAGAATGCTTCCTTAGATGAGAATATTCTCTCTAGAGAATATTCTCCTACAAAATAGGGTTCCCCTCTTCAATTCAAGGTTAGTTACACTTAGTTATAGTCAATTAAACTAATGGAAGTCACTCATTCATAGTAACCTCAATTTTATCACCAATAGTTGCATGTGTTTATCTCACATCCACATGTGTGACTCAATTAATTGATGATTGCATGGATCAATTAACTAGGACTAGGTGGAATATTTCATTAGTTTTCTTCAGTGAGCATCTAGATATATCTACATAACTACTATGGAGACTTCACTTAGAAATGTAGAGTATATCATGTGTATTTTACCATTTTACTCATATAGTGATTACAATTCTATTTATTCTTATCTCTCATCTCAATTTGAAAGCTTTGTATGAATTGTGTTTAGCTAGATTCTCTGTGCAGGTTTCAACACAATTACACATGGTATCAAATCCCACAGGTTTATAGGAGTGAGGTGCACATGTATCCTATTTACATGTCCATAAGGGATATGTATTTAGAAAATATGGATTATTCTCCAACAATACTTCTCACACCTCGTAACCATTTCGAGTGGAAGCTGAAAAATCTGCATAAACTCAGATGCAGAGGCTTGTACTAGATTAGCATGGATACATAGATTGATATGAACTTTTTTATCAAGGAGAAAAAGTATCTCAACTACATAGATGAGGCTTACGACCTTCTTTCTGTATCTATGTCCCTCGAGCTTATGTTTCACATTGAGTCTTGTACCACACTAGATGGGATTTGGACAAAGTTCGAGGATCTCTTCGGAAAACAAGATGAAACAAGAGGCCATATGCTTGAGTTTGATCTAATTCCCTTAGATACAAGGAATTTTGATAACATCCAAGACTTCTTCATGAAATTCAAGGCCCTTATCCTTCATATAAATTGATTTGGAATAGACAAATCCACTTAACACAATTAGTTAATCCTTTCTATCTTAGAAAAACTTGCTACATATTATGATATTTTTGTCTCATAATTTCATACAAACATATTCACTTTAGGAGTGGACTAGAAAATGCCAACATTGGATCAATTTATTAAATCCCTCACGCTTGATCAAGATAAGCTCATCAAAATGGGGAATTAGGATAATAAAGGGAACCAATGCACATGCCCTTGATGTGCATGAAAGAAAAATCACTTCAAGTTCAAATTCCAAACAAAATTGAAAGGGAAATGTGCATGCAGATCCAAAGAAGGAAGGGTACTCCAAACCCTTCATTGATTCCTTAGGCTCAAAATGTGTAAAAGGAAAGAAAGGGAAGAAAAAATGCAGTTAGTACAACCACAATTATCATATCGAGTCCACATGCTTGAATAAGAATATTTATCATATGGCACAAATTATTTAGAATAACAACCTCGGGGATCATATTTATTAAGTTGTCAGAAAAAAGCTAGAAGATCAAGCCAAATGAGGAATATCTCATGCACTAATTTACATTAACTCTTCTCCTGATGCATGGATATTATATTCAAGGGCACCCCAGCATATGGAAGCAATAAAGAATGTTTTATCTTCTATTTATGAATGTATGGGTAATCCCATCCTCATGGGATGTGATACCCCAGTTGAGGTCATTGGCAAAGGGAGAGTAGAAATCCCACACATAATTTTTAAGAATGTCTTACATGTTCCAAAACTCTCTTTGAATCTACTCTCCATTTACCAGATAATGCATTTTGGTACAAGGAAAAGGGTGGAGTTCACGCTTGATTCCATAACCATTTATCATATTCATGATAACTTCACAATTGTTGTTGGTGAGGTAAACCACCAATATTGTTTGTATTCTTTCAGTAAATCCATTGCTAAATCTTATTCTCATTTAATAATGATGCATGTTGTTGATACTAGTATATTATGGCGTGAGATATTTGACCATGTGAACTTCAAATACATGAAAAAACTATGAAAATAGGATATGGTCATCGACTTTCCGAACCTACACTTTTGAAAACAAGTTTATCAAAGATGTGTTCTTGGAAAAAATACTCAAGATAATATTTATAAAGGAAAGGAATGGAGGGATTCCTCTCCTTTGGACCTCATCCGCAATGATCTGATGATAACCTTTCCTCATCCCTCCATCAACAAAATAAGATACATGTGTACATTTATTAATGATTTCTCCCAATACACTTAGGTGTATTTCTTAGGTAGAAGTATAAGGTTTTTGAGCATCTCAAATACTTCAAAGCACATGTAGAGACTCAGTCTGGGAGAAAGAAAGAAGTCCTCCACATGGACAATGGGGAGGAATATGTGAATTGATATTTCCAACATCATTTTTCACAGGTAGGTATATAGCTGCAACACACACTACCTTACAGTCCACATGATAACATAATAGTCAAGAGTAAGAACAGATCCCTCAAGGATATAACCACATGCATGTTGTGTGAAATATCTCTACCACCCAAGATTTGGGTTGAGGTACTTAATTGTGCCTACCAAATTTACAATAGATATCCTCATATATATGTCAAGGGTTGGACTCCATTTTAGGCATGGAGTGGCCACAAGATGGAGGTCACCCACTTTCAAATTTTCGGATCACGTGCATGGGCCCGCATACCCTTTGGAAAGAGGAAATAATTGGATCCATAGAGTACCACATCCATATTTGTAAGATATTTAGATGGTGTGAAGGTTAACAGGTTTCTTGATCCCTGTACTAGAAGGCTCATCATTGAGTGCAATGCTTATTTTGATGAAACTCCCTTTCATGCACCATCAGAGCCGCATGTAGATACCTCTCTACCAATTCCTTCATCATACATGAGTGATGATGAGTCAACTCACTCATATCATGGTTCATATCTGAGCTTCAAATATGATTCATAATATGATGAGCATGACAATGATCAACATGTATATGTTGAGCCACCATAGATGCCCAAGTGGGCACAAAGAACCCTACAGGAAGAAACAAACCTTGTGGAGGATCTAGTGGATCAGAAGAGGATCAGATCTGAGTTTGAGGATCCTCCTCATGCACACATAGAAAATGAACCAATGGTTCCAATGCATTTTTATATGGTTCCAATTTCATACCCATAGAACTATGTAGATGATGTAGGGATTCCCTTCTGGGAAACTTCCATGCAGAAGGAGTATAAATCTCTCCTTGAGAAAAAAAATTGGGATTTGGTTCTACTTCCTTCATAAACGAATCTTGTTACATGAATATTGGTGTATAGGACTATGAAGGCATCAGATGGACATGTGAACATATAAAAGGAAATACTAGTTTCCAAAGGATTTAATCAAATCCACATGATAGACTATGATGAGACCTTTTATCCTGTAGAAAATATGGAATCCATATAATTAGCCATTGAAATTTTGGTATCTAGTGGGTGGGAAGTTCATGAGATGGACATGAATAAAAAATTTATTCACAGGGATATCTGAGACGATAGTTAAATGGAGCAGTCATAGGGGTTTATTCATAACTCATTCTTAGTATGACGATTGAAGAAGTCCCACTCTGGACTCAAGTAGAAACCTATAGCATGGTATGCGAAGATGGATGCCTAATTTATCTCTCATCACTTTTTCATATGCAAATCATATCCGAACATATACATGCTGAGGACCTCATACTCCTTACTAATATTGGTTATTTATGTTGATGACCTCATGATCACATTAAGTTCAGCCTCATCAATTGTTGCAGTCAAAGACATTCTTTACAAAAGGTTCTCTATGATGGACATGGGTGCACTACGTTATTTCCTTGGTCTCAATATTAGTCAGTGTAACGAACCTCCTCGTTACGACAACAACTCTGATAACAGGTGCAAATTTTTTTTTTTTTTGTTTAAGATGTGTGCACGCATGTAAAAAGGAAACATACACACTTGACTCTACATCGCCACCCGATGACTAACAAGACACAACCACGATGATCAAAACAATAAGACATAAGGCACACAACAAGTAACTGCAAGCATTAAACGACATACTGTGTTATGTACAGCACGAACATAGGTGGAAGAATCCATAGTAGTAGATTTTACTATTTCTGCATAGGAAAGCAGGGCGTTTAATCTTAGTTCTCTTCTTCGGAGAGAGAGAAGGTCAGATAGGCTCCTGGCCGACTGCTCAGGCAGAAACTAGTAATATCTGTCAGGAGGTCACAGTGGTGGGAACTCTGCCTTTAAAGAGCCCGAGACTACTGGTACGACCTTAGAGGTGTGTCGCAAGAGTGGAAACCCTGCCTTTAAAGGGCCCGAGACTCTTGATACGACACTGGATTCTTTACACAAAAATAATCACACACACAGACTTATATACAGAGTGACTAGCTTAATCATACCGAAGAGTCTGATATCATACAACTGTGAGTTTGGACAATTCCAATTATGGTACTAACCCTAAAATTAATTAACAATCTCAAATACATCCTATGAGTCACATATACCATAAAATTAAAATAACATTATCCACAACGACATCACATTTTATATTGGCATATCCTTTAGCATTAATATTAAACGTTTCAGTACATAATCATTACCATAAAACAATGATAACCTTAGCATTAACAATACCATAAGCACACCTTACACATTACATTACGTCGATCATTACCCTAAGCATTGACAATAACTTAAACCTTATATTACATTAGTTTTATCATGAACAAAAATAGCTTGAAGTTTGGCATTACCCTCGATATCGACTTCCACCATAACATTAAAAATTCAGTAATATTCCACTAAAATAACCATGTCCTTAACTTTTATGTTACGATAACAATGAATTAGCATAACAATGGCATTACTTCTGTATAACCCTAACATTACATTATGTTTGTTACATGGTAAGAACAATATATTGGAAGGGCCTTATAATTACATATTGCCAATTATCCTATTATAGTGACAATGCTTTTACAATCTCAAAAACAATTATGTTATCAAAGACAGTCACAATTCGCTTTATTTATTGCCTTAACATTACGATAATAACTACAATAGATAACCAAATGGGTACATTCTAAATAATCATCATAAACTTTGTTGTTCTAATTGATCATTATAAACTTAACATTCTAAATGATTACTCTGATTTGATAAACATGGTAATCATTAATGTTCTAATCTAATAATCATTATAACTTGACACTCTAAACAATCATTATAGAATTTATTGTTCTAATTAATCATTATAACCTTAACATTCTAATTAATCATTCTAATTTAATAAACATTTTAATCATTATGTTCTAAATTAATATTCATTATCAACTTATAATAATCTATCATTATTAATAAAGGCGCTTTATTGTTCTTCCTGGTGGAGGAAACATTCCAATAGTTGTTCATCAATTATAGATCTAGAAATATGTATGCCATTAATTCAAGGTGGCTTTAACAGAAGAGGTGGAGGTCAATATTAGTAAATTGTCGGCAAAATTTAAGGTGGGTAAAATATTTCAAATGCATACTGAAACAACGGGAGGGGGTCTGCTGCCAACACCCCATCATGTTTGCTTCTATCACCAGGCCATTCACGTGAGAAATCCAGAAGAAGATAGAACAACATGACTCAAAGGGTTCCTAGCCATCATTAAAGGACATGCGAACGCTGTACATAGGACAGTAGTAAAATCAATAATTCACGCGGGAAGATTCGCGAGATGACTGAGATTTCGGTTGGGTTGGAAAGCCCAGGAAAAAGTTAATGTGATTCAATTCTTTCTACGGCCTTAAACGTCAGGTGAAATGACCACCACATGGAATTGAATGCCCTGTTTACGGGATTAAACACCAACTGATAGCATCCAACAAAACGCCGGTTTATAGGATCATACAGAGCGAGGAAGCGGATTCAGGTCGCTTGGTGATAACACCCATGGACAGAACTTGGCTCCGCAGACAACTCATCAACTCAGCCACCAAAAGTGTATGAGTACACCCGAGGTCGTGGGTAAAACCTGTGGGATTTGCTGAGAAATTGAAGGGTGTATAATGTATAGAGTGCATCAATCGTGAAGATCAAGTAGTGTGAGGGCCGCGTAGGGGGTGGGTGGAACTGGTGCGAACAGAGAAGGAAAAACACTATCCCACCAAAATTTACATACACAGAAATTGCAGTAAAATAGAGCACAAGGAAAACGATGATTAAGAGTTGGAATAGAATCAGAGTATACCCACCTGAGTTTAGAAATTGCTAGAATTCTAGGTGTGGTGAAGGACAACAAACTGTCTGAGATGGTAGAGAAATAAAAGACCAAAGGTAAAAAGAAAACTTCCCTGTTGGCAATTTTCTCAGCAAAAAAAAACCATCAACAATCGCCTACGACTAGAATAAATCAACCAAGTGTGCATTCGCCATTCAACATTAACGACAAGGCTCATTTATCAGTTTTCCCACTAAGCACAGAGTAACTATGGATTTTACCCAGGTCGCCGAATTCCAAATGTTTTTTTTTTTTAAACATAAAATGTAAACTGAAGGTCGAGGATTCTAAACATCAAGGGAAGAAACGAAAAGCGTCGAAGCTACATAGTCAGAAAAAAAAATGCAGAAGAATGCATACAAAATCGTTATCCCTTAAACTTGTAAAAATCACAGAGAAGGAATGAGAATCTCAGCCTTGACCGATAAGTCTAGGGGTTACGCTACAGGAAAGGGTGTACGATCTTTAAACAAATATGGACAGTGGTAGACGCTTCATAAAAAGAACCTACACGCCACTTAAACTCATCCGAAATTATTGCTAAAGGGCGCAACTAAACTACCTCTAAGTTGGCCTAGGTTCTAAATAACAAAGTAAAACTACTATCCAAACTCAGCACAACTTCGTCATCAAGGGAATCACATACCAAAACTTAACAAATTTTTCTTTTATTCTAACTCATAAATCAACAACGCACTTGCGTACCTGTGACTAATGGTGAACAACCCGAGGATTCTATCCCGCGCTCGAGCTCCGTGCCGCTCTCACTTGCCAACTGTCGAGTCCTCACCGGTACCTCCCAGTCAATGCTAGGGGTACTCTGCTTCCCCCTTATTCCCCCGAGCTGCAAAGGGGCCACACACAATCCAGATGGTCCATCTAGCTTCCCAGCGCGCCTCGCAGGGCCGAGCTATCACTCCTATCCAAGATGGAAAATCCCAACTCTCCACAAGTAATCAGTCAAGTCACAATTCCGGCAGCGTAATGTTACGTTAACAGCCGATCCTTCTTCCTCATCTTCCCTTTCTTTTATAGAGATTTTAGAACCTCCAACTTTCCCTAAATCACATTTAATTTAAGTTTTAATGAAAATCCTCTAAAATTTCTCTGTCGTACAAGTGTCATTCATCCCCCACGTTTCTCCAATAATTATTTTCTTTAAATTTATTAATTGTCTCATTTCCCTCACCCACCTAGAGTTGCTCCTAAATTTACTCCTAGGTGTTCCTAGATCCCCTTACATGTTTTAAATACTTTCCCTAAAATGAAGTTGCTAAT
>SNQJ01S0157561.1:6648-22290 GCA_010110895.2 Picea sitchensis
ACTTGAACATTTAAGTGGGGTAAAAGGAGGTTTCCCCCTCAAAGAGGCTTATTATCTGAAATTATCTCTTTTTCAAGGCGTTGAGTACTTTTTTTGAGGTTTTTCTATGCTATATTGATATTTGGTTTCATTTTTAAGGCGTTGGATCATAACAGAATTAGGATCATCATAATTATAAGTGTGGTGGTGTAATACCCTGGTTTTGAGTCCCCGGATTAATAATGTATTTTTGTTATTTGATGAAAGGTTGGAATGCTTGTAAATTTGAAAGATCGGGGAGCCTAGTAATGTAATACTTTGAATATTAATACTGAAAATGCATTGCTAGTTGCATGCTGGATAATGATAGAGTTATAGGGGTCTATGATTCCACGAGAGAGGGGGATAAAGGGGCTAAGCCATATTATTATATTTTATTCACCCATCTTGAAATTGATTGGGAAAGGAAAAGTAGTTCCGTGAGCTTCTTGGGGAGGTCACGTGGTGCATTATTGCATGTAATTATATAAATAATGTCTTTGGTCATTGAAGGGTTTCATAGTCGTTGGTTATTCATTTTTGCTCATTCATTATTTTTCACTTTTGTTCTTGTTTTGGATGGGAAACAAATTGATGAAGGTATATAGCCATTGCTAGTTGGTTGTAGGTAACTACTGGTTACTCCGACAAGAAATTGATGAATGTGTAGATAAGACTGATGGAAATTGTGAAAGAATTGTCTACAACTAAGAATCCTTAGAGTTTTTAGCATTCAAATTTCCTGAATAATAGCATTGGAGCCATGGAAAGAAGTGGAACAACATGAGGGACTACATTACATAGAAGGGGGTTCATTTCTTTGGGTTGTGTAGGTTGAGTGGGAAAGAGAGCTTACAAAATAAGCTTTGTTGTGGGGTTGAGAAAACTTAGAGAGATTGATAGTTGATTGGTGTGTGAAATTAGAGTCGACATAGGCACCCGTCCTTGTGGATTCATAGCCTCAGCTTGGGGGTGGCTTGTTGTACAGAGAGAATGTGCAACAAATCCTAAGGTTGGGTGAAACGTCTGACATCTGTATCCGATCAGTGTAGTTTTATTTAAAAGATAAGTTCTATGTGTTTCTTTTAAATTATATTTTTGCCGTGTAATTATTTCTGTGTTGAGATTATAATGTGTTTTTTTTTTATAAGTTTCATTTGGAATTTGTTTGTAATTAATTAACATGTTCTTGATAATTGCATGAGTTGTTTGTCTACATGCATGCTTCTTGATTATTAAAGAACTATATCAGAAATTTAGAATCAATAAAAAACATAAATTTTTGAGGTACCCGAGCAATGTATACGCCACAGATTGGTATCAGAGTGTCGATTGTTGTGCGTGGGCCGTACGGGCCGACAAACAAGTTAGATTGTAATTATTTAGCAAAGGTCGATTCAGAGTGTGCATGGGTGGCCGAAGAACATTTCTTGAAATTATGCATTTTTGAGAATTTTGAAAAAATTGATATTTTTCCATACAATGACATTAGTGATGATGTGGAGGCCACATGTCGTTTGATGTGGTAGGTCCATGGTGGTGGAACACAGTGTGGGGTGGTGATTCGTGTTGGAAAACCAATACCATAAGTGGTATCAGACCCTTTAGAAGACGGTTTGGCCAAAATGAAAAAGGGCTTGAGAAGAACGTGGGGACGACACATATGTTGTGGGTAATATGGTGGTATCGAGACCTTTGGTGTCAATAACCTCTCTCCACCTTAAATTATCTAGATCAACCTTAGTCGTTGATCATTCCTAGATCTCCATCATCCAATCTCGAGATCGAGCAGGGTGCACGCAAGAGGTAAAGGTGTGCGATGAGACTCGCCCATCACTACAACGAATGAATGGTTACCATGTGGAATTCAGTTCAGTTGTGGCCCATAATATAATGTAATGCTTGAACAAGCAAATCTAACTTATATAAATTAAATGCAACAAGTCCTCCACATAGTTAGTGCTATCAATATTAATAACCATACATAGTGGAGCTTTTTTCCTTTCTCATGTGCCTCCCTTCAGTCCATCAAAAACAAATTGTCCAGAAAGGTTGAATAGTTCATCATTACTCCTAATACACACTTCTCTGTTGCTTCTATGGCTCCCACTAGTACCTAATCTTTGCAACATTTTCTCAGTAGCTTACAAACAATAATGGAAAAGGGTATTCACCTTGTGTACGTAATCATGTGATCCACACAATCAATTATGTATCTATCGACATGGCTCTGTCCAACCACAGGAATCCTCCATGGACACAATTGAGAAAAAACTTAAAGCATGCATTGATTTCCATGCTCCTACCAAAATGGGGTATCTCCAATAGATTTAGAATCCCTACATGTTGCAACCCTGTCTCCCATTCCTTTGGATCGAGTATCATTACTAGTGATTCGGGTCTCATTACTGTGTGCAAATAGTTTTGGGGTGCTAGCTCTGGACACTTCTTCACATCTGATAGGTTGTGGTATGAGTATCTCAAACTCTATTTCTCCTAACATGTCGCCCTCGACAGTGACCCCAAGGGGAATCACTGATGTAACCATGGTATATTTGGCTTCCTTCTATAGTCTGATTGAATTTTGTGTGGGTTTTCTCGACGACACATACGATCGGCGAAAATTTACCGGGTTCTCCATGCTCGAGGCTTCTTATTGAGCTGGAGTTGTGGTCAGATTACTATGATGTTTCTTCGTCCATGATATAGATGCTACTCCCTTATGTGGTGCCATAAATCTATGTGCTTCGGCTCTGTTCTGTAAATTCTCTCAACTCTTACATGACTATTTGGCTCTCCTCTCTATTCTCTTCAACTTTCAAGGAACAATAACCTTTACTCATCTTCCCTTTATCTGATTTTATATCCCACTGCCAAATATTATATCTTCTTTTTCATGCCAAAACCTGTTGTCTAATCCAAGTGTACTCACATTCAATTATTTCCGTAGTCTACAATAAATTTGGATTATTCCGTGGATCATGGTCTAGATCTTGCCAGTCTGTCATGATCTTGTCTCCGCTTTCCATTTATGACTACACATCTCCAATACTTCACCATTATGTTCATTCTTTAATGATTGTTCCATCATGTGTTTTATTTAATACTTTTCTCATCCTATGTGCCGATCTTTGTTGCACTTCAATCCTCACGTGCAATCTTTGTGACATTTTCTGGTTTTATCTCCTTACTAGTTTAACCTTATGTATAAATTCAACCTTCAAAATCTTTTATTATTTTTCTTCTTTTCTTTCTCTTTCTATAATACACTCACTACTGGAAATATTTCAAAATTCGACAACAGTACGCCGGTGAGTCGACGCACTACCGTCGCATATGCGACGAAACTTGCCTAACTATTATGTCGGTGAAATTTTGTTAGATAATCCGATGAAACATTGGGCATCAAATATCCAATACAACTATGTCGGTCGTCTAATCTACGTAGTATTGAAAATAATTCCAAATTCATTGTTTCTTTCGACACTTATGCGTCGAAACGCCGACAAAAGACTCTGACGCTTATACAGTCCCTCTAACGGAGGTGTTGTATCTCCGACACTTATGTGTCATCGGATATTCGATGCCCCTTCATGGGGAACCGTCGTCAGAGTAATGACGCTTGTACAGTCCCTCCGATGGAGGTGCTTTATCTCCGACACTTATGTTTCAGCGGATATCCGATGCCCCTTCGTGGGGGACCGTCGTCGACTTACCAACAGGTGTATAATCATTCCGATGTAGGTGTTGTATCTCCAACACTTACATTCGTTGAATATCCAAAAGTGATATCCAAAGAACATAAGTGTCAGAGATACAACACCTCTGTTAGAGGGACTGTACAATCGTCGGTAATCCGACAAACAAGTGAATATAAAAAAACAAAAAACAATAAAAAAAATAACAATTCACAAATGAAACTCGATGCCCCCTTTACTTGGGGTTTATACAAAATATTATAATCATATAATACATTAATAACATAAAATATTATAATACAGTAAAAACACAATCTTTAATACGTTAAAAACACAACAAAAACATATGCTTATAAGCATGACAGTCATAAAAACCCTACATAGAGAACTTGCATTGTGGAGGAACATGTGGGTGCAAATAAAATGTAAAGTGTGATATACAGAAATTATAAATACATGACATGTTTTCATAAACATGAAAATGAATTTAAATAAACCATTAACAACATTACCAAGTGTGCAAACACATGAAGCCATAATTGGGTCGCTACAAATTGCAAAAAAAGATGAAATGCAAGATGGGAAAGTGATAAACTGAATTTATTTTGATGATGAATGAAAGCAACCAATGATAGTTATGGTTTTGGAATAATTCTTGTTTGAGGAAAGAGTCCACCCATGATGCAACCATAACAAATTTTTTCAATTTTAAAATTCCTTCAAAAGAAATTTATTTTGCTTGAATGTTAATGTTTGGAATTATAATCACTTTCATGCTTAAATGGAATTCACCTTGAGAATAAGTGACCAGTTTTCTATTTATAGTATTCTCTTCTCCTACAAAGGCTTCACCACTCATTTAGTAAAAACTCTCAACATCAAAGTTGTTTAATCTACATTGTTTAATTTGATGGTTTTCAAGGGAAGAGTGGTCATCAACAAACATGATGAAGGTGGAAATTATTTCCTCTTATTCGTTGAAGCGGCTTTAAATAGGATACCCTACCACTTCATGTTCTTGATTCACTAATGAGTTTATATACAATAATAGTAACTCTTTGAAAGTTGGTATGTTTCTCTCTTCCTAAGTCATTTCATATGACTACATGCAACAATCGCACGAGGCTTGAAACATGACAAGCATATTGTCAATGTGGCACAATCACCATAAACTAGATTTCTTGTTGGAGAGTTATGCGAAATGATATTGAAAGTTATTTTTCCATAAGTGCTCATTGTACGAAATTATTCACCTTTCTTTTGAATGAATTTCTTCTGTTGAATGGAAGAGAATTTAGTTTGTATTTTTCATCAATATGAACTTTCCTCAACAACATTGTGCATACTAACATCTACTCTACTATTTATCTCTTCTTGCAACAAGTAAAAGAGGATCGCATTCTCAAATGAATGTTCTCTCTCATCATCTATGCTTGAAATTGGAAAAGTTATTTTTTCAACCATGGAGTCGTCAAAATATGGAGACAAAATCGAAGATAGGTGACACATCTACAACTCATTTTCAATTGTGTGTTCTTCTCTCTGTGCCACAATGTCAATTCCTTTCTACATAATGAACAAATCAATTGTGAAGGGAAGAGATCATAGATACAAATCACAAGACAACTATGGTGGGGGCATATGATTTTTGTGCAACGAGTAATACATATGATGTAACCTTGTATTAAAATCTCATACAAACTCTTTGTCTTCTTTATGTTTTTTGCACAATTATTGGAACAAATCAATTACATGATGAGAATTTCAATAATCACTTTCTAAAACTTCTTTAAACTACTTCTAGCCTTGAATTTATTGAATAGGTAATACACTATACCAATTATGTACTTCTCCTTCGGGAGTGAGAGAGAATAGTTGTAACATCCCCAGCCACCCACAGATCGGGGTACGCTACCTTCAAGCCCACCCTTGGAATTCGTTCTCTTACCGATACCTTTTTAAATTAATAAGGACGCATAAAATAAAATATCTAACGACATGCACAACAATAACCAGCAAGCATGCATATTCTACGATTCAATTAAACGATAAATAAATACACAACGAAATACATTCATATACAGATAAATAATACAACAATAGAGAGAACTTATATTTATAAAATATGACACCAACTGGCTGCAGACCAAGGGCGTTCCACCCAAACATAGACACTACTGCCCCAAATTTCAACAACAATATCACCCCAGAGCCAGGGCTATGAATCCACAAGGATGGTTCCAGAGTGTTAGTTGTCTTCCCAAAATAGTCAACACTCAAGCTATCACAGGCTTTCCCAACACTCACAATAATCCAAGTACCCAAATCTCTTCTACCAAGCTTGTACCACCCAAGAGAATGGATCTCCACCCTTCTCTGCCACGCAGTCCCTCAGGAATTCCTTCCCCTTCCAGGGCTCCAACACAACTGGTCCAGAATATCAATGTTGGAACTCTCAGGACTCACAACTGTGAACTTGTTGGACATAGGCCAACACATCTCAGACATTCATGCCTCAATTCATGGCTGGATTACACCAACGACCTCTACAAGCAAGGATACCATGGCTTCTCTTCAATAGTTTGTTTTCCTTTCCCAAGACAAGACACAGATGAGGATGGATCAACGAGTGATAGGTAAGGATGGGATGAATGAATGAGTGAGTAAGTGAGTGAACGAATGCGTGAGGGAAAGAATGGAATGAAAGAAGAAGTGAAGGAGCGATCGAGCCAACCCCCTAATCCGACCAGGGATGGGTTTAAGTATTTTTTGTGGGGAATCAAGAACCTCATGGCCTTCCCCAAGAAGCTCACGTAACCGATCCACTCCCTTAGACAAAAAGGGTAATGAAAATAGGAATGAACATTTAGCCCCTCAAGCCCCCTCTCTTGTGGAATCATAGCCCCCTATAACTCTAGTCCTTGTCCGTCTAGCAACTAACGATGTGTTTATTATTAATAATGATCAAAACATTACATTTCTTGGGCACATTGGCCTTTTAATAATTGTTTGGGCGCTCTAGCTTCTCAGCATTGTAACAATACATTATTTAAAATGGGGGTTCAAAACCCGGGGTGTTACATCCCCTCCCCCTTATTTTGGCATTGTCCTCAGTGCATATACAAAATAGAGATCAAAATCTAAAATTTATTCAAAAAGTTGCGGGTACTTTGCCCGCATGGAATCTCCATGCTCCCAGGTAGCATCTCCAGGACCATAGCAGGTCCACTAAACTTTTAGCATCTCTAAAACTCAATTCTGGAGCATTTTGACTTTTCTATCCAATACCCGCACTAGATGAACCTAAAAGTCTCCCTCTGTCTCTACCTGAATCAGATGCCAATCAATAACATGGTTAGGATCATGTACATATTTATTTAGTAAAGAGACATGAAATACATTATGCACATTCATGGAAGCAGGGAATGAAAACATGTATTCAACTGGCCCTATTTTGTCCAATATTTCAAATGGACCACAGAATCTAGCTGCCATATTTGTACAACTACCTAATTTAAAAGAGTTTTTCTTGGGATTCACTTTCAAAAGTACATGCTCACCTACTTTAAATTCTCTAGTTGTCCTGTTCTTATCTACATAAAATTTATGTCTATCCTGAGTTGCCTTCAAATTCTTCTTGATCTTAACCATCTGGTCTTCCATATCCTTGAGAAAATTGGCCCAAGTACCACTCTATCTGTTGGGTTGTCCCAACTCACTGGAGTATTGCATTTCCTACCATACAAGGCTTGAAATGGGATCATTCTCAATGAATCTTGATACTCATTATTATATGAAAACTCGACCAAGTGCAAGTAATCTTCCCACTTAGATGGCTTATTCATCACATACATTCTCAGCATGTCTTCAATTATTTGGTTGACCCTCTCTATTTTTCCATCTTACTGTGGGTGGTATGTTGTGCTGAAGTTTAGATTTGTACCAAATCCTTTAAACAATCCCCTCTAGAAATTGGAGGTAATCTTTGTATCCTTGTCTGAGACAATTGTCCTAGGTATCCCGTGCAACCTAGAAATATCTCTCATGTAAATTATGCAATATTATCCATTGTATGTGTTGTCTTTACAAGAACAAAAGAGCAGCGTTTGTTAATTTTTCAACCACCACCATGATTTCATCATGTTGCCTTGTTGTCCTGGGTAATTTAGTTATGAAATCCATGGTTATCACCTCCCATTTCTTCTCTGGGATTGGCAATGGTTGCAACGAACCCGTTGGGTTCCTATGCTCAGCCTTCACCTTTTGACATTCCATACATCGAGCGATGTAATCAACAACATCCTTTTTCATTATTGGACAAAAGAATTGGCTTCTTACTACTGTAATTGTTTTTTGATAACCGGGATGTCCAACATAAGGAACATCATGCATTTCCTTCAATACCAAATTCCTCAGTTCTTCAGAACTAGGAACATAGACTCTATTCTTATGCATGAGTAATCTGTCTTCCTTTATCTCATACTCCTTTATTTTATGTTGTACATATCCTTGTTGTAAGATTTCCTTTACCTGTAGGTAATGTCTATCTGTAACAAGACCATCTAAAATTATGCTCTTCAAGTTTGATTGATGCATACTGAAAACAATAACATGCATGATATGCACTCTTCTACTAAGTGCATTGACAACTTTATTCTCCTTACCTTTGATATTCTTGATATCGAGGTCATATTCACTTAAAAATTCCATCCATCTTGTTTTCCAGGCATTCAAAGTTGGCTGTTCAAAAAGATACTTCAGGCCAATGTGGTCTGTCCTTAATTCAAATCTCTTCTCCATGAGATAATGCCCCCACATCCTCAAGGTGTGGACAATGGAAGAAAGCTCCAAGTCATGTGTGGCATAGTTCCTCTCATGTTCCTTAAGATTTCTGGACTCATAACCAATGACATGTCCATTTTGCACGAGGACTCCCCCAAGTCCTTCCTTACATGCATTTGTACAAACCACAAAACTTTCATTTGGGTCATCAATCTTTAACACAGGTGCACTAGTAAGTAATTCCTTCAATATATTAAAATTCTCTTCACACTTAAGTGTCCATTCAAATTTAGATCCCTTCTTTTGCAAAGAAGTGATGGGATGAGAAATTTTAGAGAACCCTACTATGAACCTTCTGTAGTAACCAACTCGTCCCATAAAAGATCTGATTTCTGACACATTTTTGGGTGTTGGCCATCCTCTAATGGCTTCAATATTCTCTAGATCTACTTCTATGCCCTGCTCTGAAATAATGTATCCCAAGTAATGGATCTTCTTTTGATAAAAATAACACTTACTCAGCTTGGCATACAAATGATGTTCTCTCATCACTTTCAATGCCAGTCTTAAGTGATATTCATGCTCCTCTTTAGACTTAGAATAGAAAAGTATGTCATCCAAGAACACTATGACAAACTTATCCAAAGAATTTATGAATATGCCATTCATTAAGCACATAAGGACAATTGGTGCATTATTCAGTCCAAATGGAACCACTACAAATTCATAATGCCCATACTTGGTCCTAAAGGTTGTCTTATGAATGTCTTCTTCCTTGATTCTTACCTGATGGTATCCTAACCTCARGTCAAACTTTGAAAATAACTTTTCTCCTCTTAGTTGATCAAAGAGTTCATCAATTCTGGGTAGAGGATACTTGTTCTTTATGGTGTACTTGTTCARTTGTCGAAACTCAATACACAACCTCAAGGTTYTGTTGAGGGGTCCTAAAACCATTTAACTCAACAGTAGGAACCAAACCCACCACTGAGGCCCAATTAGACTCTGCAACATTTAATAGTGGAATGGTTATTCAGATTTTGCAATCCGGCCAAAATAATCGATGGGATTTACGTTTTCTTGTGAAAGGTTTTCTCCTTTGGTTTTGAAGTTCTCTTTTTGTATTTTCTCTTAGGTAGGACTAATATAAGGTAAATCCGATATAAACCAACTAAGTGACAAGTGGTAACAAACTTAACTACTGAAGAAGAGACTGAGCTTGGGATAACCCTTTACTCTAGCATGAAGACAATGATCATCTACCACAATCCTAGTACTAATACGTTAACCGTGTGAGTATTCCAATTGCTGGCTGAGATATAATTTATCAAAAGAAAACATGCATGCAATAAAAAATGGCAAGTAAAATAATTCACTTAACTCTAATCATCAATCACATAATAACACAACGATTTATCTTCATCATTAGAGAAAAGAACTGTAAAACATTGCATCAGACAACTTATTAATGGATTTAGTAGCTCTTACTCGTTACAACATCCATTCATGAGACAAAATAAGAAACAATTCTTCTCCACATCCAATCATACACACATTTGATGAAAACAAAAACTTGTCTCTGGTCCCAAAAATGACTTCTCAATTAAAGGCAGCTCCAAAATAGTTCTTAACAAAACAAAAAATGAGGGTCTTTGCAGCAACCATCGACCTTTAACTAACCAGTCGATTCTCCTATTTTATAACATAAAAATAACTAAAAATAACAATTAAAGTGTTGCTAAGTAAAACAAAACTCACCACATGGCACTCTTTTCTATTAGTTTTTCTAAGAGTCATCTCAAGATATCACTTAAGAGGGTGACTCTTCTCGTACTCCGACCACTTGATGAGCAAATCCTCGTAGGTGTTGGCATATGAGAATCTATGCTGTTCCATTGGAGCCGAGTGAATCTCTCTTATCTCTACAACATGTGACCGATACTTGACTATACTGGTACTTAACTGCTGCAACATAGCCCGAGCTTTGATCGGGTGCTCCATAAACTGTCGCACCTGACCTGGCGCCGTGTCTGTAACCTTTGCTATTTCTTCAGCCCATGATGAGTATTTTTCGGTGTGCGACTTGACTATGTCACACAAGTCGACAAATTCATCGAGTGTGCCAAACTCGGGGAGTCCGATGTCTTTCATCACCCGATTGATCTTGATCTAGTTTTTCTCACACTTGGCCCATTTCTCTTGGATTTCTCGGTGAGGCCCCTGGGACATTTTAACCCAATACTTGGTTGATTTCCTGATGCGATCGATGCTGCTTTCCCTTAGCACTTGGATGTCGTGCTCTTTGGCATCTCGGCCTCTTTACATGTACTAATATCAAGGATAAAGACCATCATGAGGTGAATATGTTAGCATGGGTATGGAAAAGGAACCACCATTTTCTTATGGATATGGTGAACCATACATTCATGTTAGAATTTATCCATTGGTGAACCATAAACCTATACTGACAGATCCATAATATCTAGAGGAAATAATCAAATGATTATACATACCTAAATGGTGATTTTTCAATTTAGCAATCGAACATGCAACAAAAAAATTGAGGTGGTGCTCAACATCTCATACATGGTGAATAAAAATGTTGTTGTAAAGTTGCAACTATATTTGATGCGAAAAAATGCCCAACCAACTTCAAGAAATGAGATTACCAAATCAACAAATCCCTAGGTTCACTTGCAAGTGAGCACATGCTATCAAGTCAATACAAAATATATTTATTCATATGTAAATCCACCGAATTAATAATACGTCTTGTGTAGGTAGTGTGGCATCCTTATTGAATGGTTACATAAAATTTCACAAAATTTATCTGTGTATTGTAGAACTCTTGCTAGTGTTCTATATCACACCTTTTTGTGTTAAGAACTACTGCGGATGTTATTGGTGGTTGACTCGAATAGTAGCCTACATTTTTATCTCTTCAATGTAAATGTTTGATAACCAATTGGAATTTCTATAATAAATTCAATTTCATATGTGGTGTGTTCTCAATGTTGCTTTAGGTCTGTAGTGGCTTATGGTTAGATTGAATAACAATTTATTTTCCCTATACATAGTGTCTCCACTAGTGAACTACTTAAGAAATGGAACACATCTCTCTATCATAACTTCAAAAATTGTGGATTGTGTCATTCAATGTCTCTAAGTAAAACACAATGGAATGACATTGTTGTGTCAGAAAAATACCTATCACATAGTCATATGCATCATATTCTATATCAAAAGGATGAGAAACATATATTAGTGTAAGCATAGGTGTAGTGCATAGCTTCAACATCTTCACTTATTCAAAAACATGTTGTTGCACCTTAGTCTAGATGATGAAGCTTTGTTTCCTCAAATTCCCTCTTAAGATTAACACCACAGGGTTGAACTAGTGAAGGAAAGAGAGGTGAGAGGAAACAACTATTATGAGGGAGGGTGAAATTTGGAAATGCTAGCCTACAACTAGTGAGGGAATTAGAGCTGGAATTATCATGAGGTGACTTGAATGAATACATGAAGTGATTATGTTAAAAGGAACCATCAAAGGTATTGATGAAGGTGAGGTGATATTATCAATATTTTGAAAAAGGAACCATTGAAGGCACTAATATTAATTGTAAGGTGACATTAGTGAGGGCATGTGCCATTGATTCTAGCTGAAAGGCACCGTTGAAGGCATGAGGTGAATATGTTAGCATGGGGATGGAAAAGGAAACATCATTTTCTCATGGATATGGTAAACCATACATTCATGTTAGAATTTATCCATTGGTGAAACATAAACCTACAATGACAGATCCATAATTTCTAGAGGAAATAATCAAAATATTATTGTTGGCCCTTGAACAAGTTTTGGGAAATTCTTGGTCATGATGACCTATTTTGAAACGTTGACAGCCTGTCGAAGGAGGAGCGCAAGACGAATTAGATATCACAGGATCTCGGCCCCCTTTTTGGGTTTTTGGGAATATGTAACGGGAAGGGGATGTCAGCCCATGGGTTTACCCATGTTTAGGCCTATTTTGTATGTATATATAGATGTCTAGGCCATATAGAGAGGTAGTGGATGATATATCTATGTGATGTAGGCTAAGTGCCAAGAGTTGAATCTGTGTGATCAAGTCTTTGTGAATTCTGTGTAAGACTTGTAGAGCTGAGTGCAAGTCCCTGTGCGATATGGTAGGAGGCTTAGTGTTGTAACGCAAGCAAGAGGGATCTGACGAGCTATGTAGATCTTTTGTCCTGTGCAGAGTAAGGGTTTTAAGGCTCTGTGCTTGTAATTGATTGATCGAAGACAATAAATAAGAATAGTTGGTGGACGTAGCCCCAGGGTGGGGGTGAACCACGTAAACACTGTGTTATATGCTTTGTGCTTTGTCTTGATATGTCCATATGTTATATGCTAAGTGCTCTGATATGTTGAAGATAGATATGATTATGCTTAGTGTTACTGATAGGTAGAATGATAGATCTAATATACATGAGTATGCTCAGTGCTTGATCTACCAAATCTGACCTATTTACTTATGATAAGTGCTTAAATACATTAGATTAGTGTTAATGCTGCGAAGTTTTGTCTTATAAGAGAAGTGGTTATTGATTGTATATTAAGGAACCGAAGGTGCTAAGTGATTTATTAAGTAGTACAATCACAGATCTGTGTCCCAACTAAGTTTGCAAACACTTGAGTCCTGCAACCACCCCTGCCTCTACATCGGGTGAGACTTTATTTTCTTTGTAGGTGTTTTCGAAAGGGTCGGTAGTTAGGTTTTTGTTGGTTTGTTGTTGTAGCGTTGAACCCTAGGTCTTCCCCTATGCCAAAAAATGGTTCCGTTGCTGGGACCTGAAACTGGGATTGCTGGGAACTAAGAAAGAGGAAGCTCTGTGCAAAGATTCATCCTGAAATTGTGAAATATATGTGCGTAGATCTATGCCCTAGTGCACAGTGTTCTACTTTACTTATAAAGCTCTGTGCTAAAGAAAGAAGGTCAGATCTGAAGCTCGATCTAAAGGAAATAAGAAATATTTGGATGCTTGGCACCCTAAGAAAAGTAAAAGTAAGAACATCTGATTAAAAGAAGTAAGATTTACAAGCTCTGTTCTCTGATAAAGGTAAGAATAGTTAAAAGTTTGAGATCTTGAAGCTTTGTGCTCTGTAAAAGTAAGATAAGTGAAAATTTTCATTTCTAGAGTATGGATATAAGTATGATTGATAGATTATGTCATAACTTAAAAACTAGGGAACTAATAGATGAAAGAAGGTTTGATATGAATAGATCTGATAAGAATCATGAAAGATATGTTATATCTATGCATAGAAAGAATGTTTGGACTAACAAATGGATGCAGGATCCTAGAAAGAAATTGTTGCAGGTTAGCTCATACGATCCTAGTGCGCAGTACAAGAGAGGTTGGGGATCATTTAAGAGAAAGAGAGGATTGAACCTCTATTATAGTTGTAGAATACCATGACATCTTGCTAAGGAATGCCTTGGAAGAAGGCCTATTTGTCTTTTCTGTAAGGCTATGGACCATGAAGTGTTGGATTTCCCCAGAATGATTGCTATGCTTGAAAGTATGAACATAAGACAAGAAAACCCTAAGTCAGATCTAGAAAATAAGGCTATAGCAGAACCCCATAAAGATTCAGAGAAGGCATTACTACAGATGAAAGACACCTTGGATGACCATCGACATGTTAGACTATCAGAGATTTTTAAAGACAAGGAGTGCCTTGAAGCAATAATAGGGGACTTAGACATTGATTGTGTTCTAGATGAGGACACACAAGTGAATATCATGACAGGAAGAACTTGGGAAGCTATAGGAAGGCCTGCTATGACCCCTTCATTAGGAGAAATAGGGCTATTCAGAGGAAAACTGGTAAACCTGTGTGGGAGGCTCGCTCAGATACCTATGACTGTCAGTGGAACTTCGACGGAAGAAGATTTTGAGATTATTGAATTTATTTAGAAAAACACCCCGTTTACCATGTTAATAGGAAAACCTTGGATTGATAGAGCTCAAGCCAGACGAAAGGAAGAAGAAGAAGCCTTGGAGCAAAAGAAACAAGACTTAAAAGATTTCATGGCTAGAAGTATCGCACAATTGATTGAAGAACATGATAACATATCGAAGCTAGTTGTCACTAGAAACATTGATGTCGAAGCTGCAAGAACATTAGGAGACCCACAGACGACTGAAGTACTTACTCCAGATAAAGAAGAGGTTCTACCCCTGAATCCTAGGAAAGAATCTCAATAGCGCGCAGTGACTATGTTAAAAGACGATAAGAATCAAAATGGAAAAGAGACTACCGAGATGAAGCTCACTGGAAATAAGGCGAGGAAACAAAGTAAGAAGAGAGCTAAGTTGCAGAAGGTTCTAGAGGGAACTTCGTAGAAATAAAATTTGTAGAATTGGAGCTTCGCCGGGATATTAGAACAATGACACATGGCACTTCGCCATGGTGAAGAAATATAGTTGTTGGGGCCGATATATATGTTCGACTTCTGCTCCGAACGGATAGAAAAACAATAAAGGTTCATCATCAGAATGTTGAACCATGCCATAACAGATCAAACAAGAGTTAATAAGGGCTCATAACCGTTGCACGCGAACCGTTGCCAAGTTGTCTTCTTATCCCTTCACACCATGCACATAGAAAACTTTTGCTAACTGATAATTTGAAGCCCGCAAACTAAACGAATTGCATACAGTGATCATTGTGCCCTTCCTATTATTCCAGTGCAATGTCTAAGTCCATCGTGACCCCGATTATTTTAATCCTAAGCGCGTATGTCCGATGAGCTCACTACAGTTGAAAAATTAGTGACATAATTTATCCTCAACTTGATGACTGAAAGAGTCATGTCGGAGAGAGGAGTGTCTACAGCTGTACAAGCATCTTCGATGAGAGGACTATCGACCTCTCCATCCACTGCCCACGGAGTTGGACCGTCCCGTGAAAGGCGAACTAAGAACAAGGATGACTTAGAGAATGCTAAGTTGATTCTGAGCATCCTACCTGCCTATCTACCACCTCTGAGCGGTGCAATAAACCAAGACAGTGTGCCCAGAGACTCTGAATATGCATTGGTCACTGCATACCTTCTGAAAGAGGTGTGCGCAGTTCGTG
>SNQJ01S0157563.1:15004-30081 GCA_010110895.2 Picea sitchensis
AAGCGCCAAAAGTCATGTGGGCCCCGTTTGGGTAAGTTAGTACATCAACTTCCCGAGGTCGTAACTTTTGCATACGATCTCCGTTTTAGGCGTGTGATAGCCCGTTGGAAAGGTATCATAGAGGAGATTCATTTTGGGGACTCAATGATGCATTTGGCTCTCCTTTAGGAAATTTATCCTGAAAAACCTTCATTTAGGCCCTCAAAATGGCCCCGAAAGTTAAAACTGCTAAAAATATTAAATTGCCAAAATTGTCATAAAATTGTTTTGAGCCAGTTGGAAAAGGTGGGTGGCCACTGATATCCATATGGATAAATCCTCCCTCCTTATGAAATAATGGTCTCCATTTCTTTGAGGTCCCCCATCAGATGAGGAAATTTTTGCTGAACTTGGCCCTGGGTGAGCCACTTGCCTTGGTGCAGGAGTTGCCCTGCTTTGACGACTCGATAAAGTTGGATCCTTTGTTGTTGAGTGCTCTTGATCTATCTGTCCACAATTTGATCATTGGATGCCTATTGTATGGAGTTGGAGTTGAGCTCTATTGGTGTCTGTTGTTCTACTACTTCTGAGGTGTCCAATAATGGTGGGAAATAAGGGCAAAGGAGATCCACGTTGAACACTGTGTGCAGGCAAAGGAAAGGAGGAATGTTGAGCTCAAAATAATTATCCCCCACAACCTTGGTGATAGTGTACGGCCCATAATAGAGTGGTCGAAGCTTCCGATGGGGTCCTGTAAGGTGTTCTTTCTGTAAGTGCAACCAAACTTTGTCGCACACCTAAAACTTATGTGGCACCTGATGTTGATCATGGCACTGTTTGTACTTGTCATTGGACTTTTGTAGGATATACTGAACCTGTTGGTGGATGTGCTATATCCACTCAATGAACCGGGTGGCTTTGTCAGCTTCAGTTGGAACAGGAGATGAGTCGATCGAGGTGACTGCAAGGGGATGTGCAACATCTATGGGACCCAATGGTTGGAATCCCAACCCCACTTGAAAGGGGTTGTGGCCAGTTGAGCTATGCATGTCTTGGTTGTAGCTATGCTAGACATAGGGAAGGCTCTCATCCCATCTGCGAGGGTGTTTTGAATTATACATGTGAAGGATATGCACAATCATTCGATTTACAACCTCGGTTTGGCCATTTGTCTGGGGGTGGAAGGCCATGGATTTGGTGAGCTTGGTGTCCAGCAGTGACCAGAGGCTCAACCAGAATGTGCTGAGAAATCGACTATCCCGATATGAAACAATGGTTTGTGGGATTCCAAAATGTACCCAGACTCATTCAAAGAAGAGCTTGGCAGTGGCCTCTGTTGTGATGCTCTTCTTGTAGGAAACCATAATCGCCATCTTAGAAAAGTGATCAACAACCAAAAAAACACAGTCATTTCCCTGCTTGGTGGATGGGAGGTCCGACAGGTAGTCCATTGAGACGGATTCCCATGGTCAGTCAGGAGTGGGTAGAGGGGTGTACATGCCATGTTTCTTAGTGGTTGGTTTGGCAATAGCACAGGTAGTGCAGGACCTGATATACTTGCTGACCTCCTGTCGAAGTTTTGGCCAGTAGAAATGTTTCTGTAGCATCACCACTGTCTTTTTGATGTCGAAGTGTCCTACCACCTGACTATAGTGGGCTTCCTAGATCAGATTTTCTCACTCACTTGATGGAACAAAGATATGGCCCAGACGACACAACAACCCATCCTAAAGATGGAAATTATCAACAACTACGTTTTCACCCAACATTTGGTAGGTGGTGGCGAAGTCAGGGTCTGTCTCATAGAGTTGGGTCCATCCAGATGTCTTATAGCCACAAGAGTCTAGCATCGTGGTGAGTGTCGTGACTGACGGTCTGCTGAGGAAATCAATGATGCGATTGGTGCTTCCTATTTTATACTTGATGTTGGGATGGAATTGCTGCAAGTATGTGGACCACTTTTGATGGCGGTCATTCTACAAGTTTCCCTGTGTCTGCATGAAATGCAGTGGCTTATGATCAGTGTGGATGAATGTCTCCTTCCTAAGAATGTAATGTCTCCACTAGTGGCATGCTTTCACAATGGAGTACATTTCTTTGTCATAATTAGGGTACTTACAGATAGTATCTGACAGTGTCTCACTATGATAGGCCTCGGGGTGGCCGTGCTGAGTGAGAACGACACCCACATCATAGTCTGAAGCATCTGTCTCGATCTCAAAAGGATGTTGCAGGTTTGGTAGTGAAAGTACTGGGGTTGAGCACAAGCACTACTTCAAATCATCAAACTCTTGTTGTTGGGACCGATCCCACACAAATTTCACCTTACCACCACCCCTATTTATTTGGCTAAGGGCCCATGCAATATGGGAGAAACCCAACACGAACCTGCGGTAGAAATTGGCAAGGCCCAAGAAGCTCTGAAGCTCAATGAGTGTTGTTGGGGCTGGCCAGTCACGCATGACTTGGACCTTGGCTGGATCCACATGTACGCCATGTTAATCGATGATGTAGCCCAGGTAATGGACCCTGTCCATGCCGAAGGAGCATTTTTTCAAGTTGGCGTATAGCTTGTGCTATCGTAGGGTGTGCAAAACCTGTTGAATATGATGCAAGTGTTCGGCACAAGTCTTGCTGTAAATTAGAATTTCATCCAGATACACCACTACAAAAGTATTGGTGAATGGTCGTAGGATATCGTCCATCGTCCTCATTAAAGTGGCTGGAGAATTTTTCAAACCAAAGGGCATGACCAAACATTCAAAAAGGCCTTCCTTTGACTTGAAGGCGGTCTTCCATACATCTGTCTGTTCTATCGGGACCTAGTGGTAGCCAGACTTTAGATCAATCTTACTGAAGTATTTGGCCCCCATGAGTTGATCAAGGAGTTCATCGATTCGGGGAATTAGGTACTGGTTTCTGACTGTGATTTTATTCAGAGCCCAATAATCAATACAGAGTTGCCAGGTCCCATATTTCTTCTGTACCAACACGATTGGGCTCCCACAAGGTGATGAGCTAGGGCATATGTGCCCCTTGTGGAACAATTCTTGGATTTGTCACTTGATCTCCTCATTCTCTAACAAAGAGTGACGATAAACTGGCCGATTGGGTAGCGGTGCGCCGGGGGTCAGATCGATGGGGTGCTTGACATGACAGTGCAGAGGTACCCCTGTAGGTGATGAGAAGATATCTGAGTATTCTTCCAGAACCTTATCTACTTGCTTCTGTTGTGTGGAGAGGTCAACCACAGAGACCCTAGATGTGGTTGTGATCTTTCGCTTATTCTGAGAGCGAATCACAAAGAAGAAAAACTTCCCCGTTTGAGAGATGAGCTTCCTGCATTGCTTAGAATAGATCAAGGAAATAACACTAGCTGGGACTGCCTCAGGTATCTTGTACAATTTCCTATTCAAAGTAATAATAACACTACAAGGCCTAGACTCATATACAGCATGACGTTTCCATAAATAAGGATGGCCCAAAAGAAGATCACAAAATTCGAGAGGAGCAACATCACACAATACCTCATCTTTGAAAGGCTTGATGCCGTATGATAGTCGACACTGTTGGCTGATGCAGAGATCGCTTCCTTGGTGGAGCCATCCAATGGTGTATGGTTGTGGGTGCGACGTTCTTGGTAGGGCCAACCTCTTGATGACCTCTACTGAGATGAGGTTCTTCTGGCTACCACTATCAACGATGAAGTGCAGTGGGGTGCCTTTTACCCAAATCTATGAATGGAAGAGGTGCTCTCCTTCTTCTGGCTCGTTTGGTTCACTAGTTTGGAGCTTGGTGGTAGAAAAGGTGGCACTGGGTTACACGTCAATGATCTATATTCCCCTTCCTAGTTCTAGGTTAGAGTCATAATTTTCATCTGATTCAGAGGCTTTCACTTCGGCCACCAGCGATTGCTTTGAGCGGCAGTCAACAGTGTTATGCCAAGGGCTCTTATGTAAGCAACACCACTTCCCGGTATCTTTCTTTGTCTTTTCAGTGTCCTTCTTTACTTGCAGCTTGGACTGGTTGTCTTGATACTGTCCATCTTTACTCTGTCCTTTGTTTGGTGGGTTGGGGCCGCCCTTTCCTGGCTTTTGTTGTGCGGGGTTCCCAGGCCCAAATTGTTGCATCTTTTGCTTGATCTTTTTCTCGATTTTGATGGCATATCGGTAGGCCGCGCCCAAGGATGAGATTTCCAGAAATTCCATTTTGGTATGGATGTATCTATGCAGAGCACTGTGATACTTGAGCACCATATGTCACTCCGAATCTTTGATACCCAACTTGGTGCGCAAGGTATGGAAGATATTTGTGAAATCTGGCACTGCTTGGTCTCTTTCTTTCCGCAGTGTGGTCCATTTGATATACAGGTCATCATAACTTCCGACAAGGTAGTATTGTTCCTTAATAGCATCCCTGAAGGATTCCCAGGTGGTCGTGACTTAAAATAATGACGTTTCCTTTGTTTCCTTTTTCTCACAGAAAGTTTCCCACCAATATTTGACATGGGAAACGACTTTGAGGAGTGCAAAAGTAATCTTTTCTTTATTCGAAAAGTTATGGACAAAAAAATACCCTTTTAGTAGATTCAACCACTTATCTACACCATCTGCGTGTATCTGAACTTCAAATATAGGAATATCGAAGTTTATTTGTACCTTGAAGGGGGCGAAACCTCCGTTCGAAGAAGATGCATCGCTAGTTGGTAGCCACCGAAGGATTTGCGTGAAACTATCCATCATCTCGTTCCTCTGTTGTGTGAGGGCTTCCTCAATAAACAATTTGAAAGGATCTCCTATCCTGTCATCTTTCTTTTCTCCTACCATGTGTGGTCGCCTTGGCGTGCGAGAGCTTCTTTCCTCAAGAGAAACAAGCTCGAGACCCAACTCTTTGTACTCTGACCTCATTGGGGACATGCATGAAGACGACAAGGAGCAGGCTGCTCTGATACCACTAAGCTGAAACTGTAAAATGCAGCGGGAACAAGCTTGCTGGAATGGTGGCGGCTTATCTCTGAGAAGAGATGTGACAACACCTTGCATTCACAAGAAGAAGGTTACCACGAGGCTCTGAAGGAATTTTTACAATAAACACGAATTATAAAAACCCTATACATCCAAAAACCTAACCCTAGGAGATGAAGCGCCAAAAGTCATGTGGGCCCCGTTTGGGTGAGTTAGTACATCAACTTCCTGGGGTCGTAACTTTTGCATACGATCTCCGTTTTAGGAGTGTTATAGCCCATTGGAAATGTATCATCGAGGAGATTCATTTTTGGGGCTCATTGTCTCAATTATTCCTTCGGCAATCATTGAGGAGCTCGATCCCGAAAAACCTTCATTTAGGCCCGCAAAATGGCCCCAGAAGTTAAAACTGCTAAAAATAGTAAATTGCCAAAATTGTCAGACAACTATTTTGAGCCAGTTGGAAAAGGTGGGCGGCCACTAATATCCAACTGGATCAATTAATGGAGTCAAATAAAGTAAAGAGCTAGAGAAGTTACCTCCTTGGGGGTGTAATCCCTTTTACTTCCCAAGGCAAGTTTATCTATCTAGGGTTTAAGCTAAGAGGGTGTATGCCCTTATACTTCTCTTAGAAAACCCTTGTTTAACAATTAACATGAAGCATAAAATGATTAATACTATGGTGGGGGTGTATTTCTTTATACTCCCCACCTAGCTCCTATCACAACAATCCTTGACTTGAAAAATAATAATAGCATAAGAGTAAAATACCATACTAAAATCAGGAAAGATGCTAAGGTAATCCACCATAAAATTTAGAAATATTTCATCCAAGGCTAGCACCTCACTCCTCCATCAACCATTCATCAAGATAGCCATAAACAAGTTCACAAGAGGCAAATAGATCCAAGTGTGGCAAAAATTCTAGACCAATACTTCTCACAATGAGGGAGAGTTATGTTAAAATGAGATCTTATTATCTCTTATTTATACAAATGTCACCAAGGTGACTTGTCCAGAAATTAAGGGGTAAACCACAAGAATAGTGGTCAAAAACCCTAATATTCCCCCCTTTGACAAATTAATATTAAATAATTCATTCAAAATTTCACTTTTGCACAAATAAACCCTAATTTTACATGGATGTCTCCCCTTTAGGGGATGTTTTTCCACTTTGAAGAAATCGTTGGTGTTGGAGAAGCATGGGTAGACCTCCAAAAGCCAAATGTCAAGCATCTATAAAATATCATCATGATGAAGACCCTCTTCTCCTCAAAACGTCCATGTTTCAATGAATGGCACCTCATCACCAAACCCTAACCCCCCTAGGTGATGTCATGCCTCTAGAAGTGACATTTTTCCTCTCCTAAGAAAAATGTTTGGCATATGGGGGCTAGGCCATGTCATCCAAGTCAATCTCAAGGCCTTCCAATTCTGATCTTTCTCACCCGACATGCGGGCCCTTGGAATCCAACCTGTGGACTTGTAGCCCCATGGAATCCCATGCTAGGATTGTTCACCAAAAACCATCCACCAACTAGGTCCTTCAAAGACAAATGAGCACGCCCTCCAAGGATCTCAAGTCATAACATCATGATAAGTGAATCCAATCAATAAATGAGCCATATAATAATGTGCATCAAAGATTACTATATCAAACAATTAATTTCTCAAAGACACTATGCAACTTATTAAGCTTGAATATGGGAGGGTTGACGAGGTGTCCTTTCGGGTAGATCTTGCCCTAGGTCAAGGAGAGTTTCCAAGAGATCCCTCTCTAAGCCATGTAAAGTGGGTGAAGTGGTTAGTGTCAATACTCAATGGGCATAAGGCTCATGACATACAAGGGGTTGGAGTGTCTCATTCATGGGTTCCTTTATAGAGGGTGTCTGGTACCTTCGTCTGCAATGCACTTTTTCTAAGACCATCAATTGCATTTTATCTTTCTTTCTTTGTATTTTCTTTAAATATAGCATAAGGAGAGGTTGAAGGTCATTGCCTTGGCATGGTGACCAGATGATGGAAATGTCACCCACAAACACCTAGTGGAAATGAGAAGGTTGAATCATGATGAGACCCCCTTTCTCTCAGCCATGCAACTAAGAGCCATTACCCTAGTTTGGTGACTAGATGATGGAAATGGCATACCACTAGATATTCATGGATGTGAAAGATCAGCTCGTGATGAGACCTCCTATCCTTAAAATAACCTTTTAAGCATTCTTTATTATATCCTAGGTCCCCTTTACTCAAAGATAAGTGTTTCACTGCTTCCCTGGGTGATCCCTGAGTAAAGCATCTAGAAGGTTTATACAAGGATTTTATCCTTTACCCAATATCAATCCCTCTTGGCCTTCAACCCCTTCTTCCCATAGAATTAGGGACAACCCCTTCTTGGGTCAATACACCGCAAAATCCAAGAGATGAGGAAATGGATGGGAATAATGATGGAAAGTGGTAAGTATGTTCAAGAATGGTACGATGGATCATTAAGTGAGTTCCTAGTAGCAAACCCATTCCCAAGGAAGACCACTTACTAGGGAACAATGCCAACCACCAAGGTGAAGCAAGGAAAAAGGCATAGTTTCCAAGCATATATCATGAATTATATAGAAATGTAAGATACAACGTACTCAACTGGCTTAAATATTGAAATGATGTTCACTATAATACTGAATTGTACCTCTTGGAGCAAGGCCCATTGCCTTCTGGAAGCTAGTTGATGTGGTGGATGCCATCCAAAAATATGTGACCATTTGTGGTGGTAAGAGGGGTTTCCATCTTTGCAAAAAGGTATTGTTGGTCATGTAGTCTCTCGACACTCCATATTTGCAGCCTAAGGGCCTCGAGACATAATCTCCTTAGTTATCCACAAAATGGGGATAACATCTCGCTCTTACTTGGGGACATGTGCTTATCATAGAGTGCATGAGAATCACAACATCTCTTGGTATACCTATGCATGCAAGGAATATCAAACTATCAAGTGTAGGATGGCCTGCTCATCCTTGTTCTCATATGATCATAATCAAAACCAACTAAGCTAGAAAAATAAAATTTTCACATTTTTTCAAAAAACTCTAAACTAAGCATGAAATCAATATGAAAGTAGAGAAAAATGAAAATGAAATGCATCTAAAATAATATGAGCAATCAATACACAAATGCAAGGAATCAAAATGACTTACCTACTTACCTATATCATGAGCTTTGAAGAAGTCATGCGACCTAGATAGATTGGAAAAGAGACCCATCTACCAGTAGTGGCATCTTTCTCCCGTCTAATGTTGTCAGATAATACCTTTCTTTGTCATGCTTCTTGTTGATGATGTAACGGCCAAGCCATGAATTGTTGTCGTTTTGGTCATATTTTGGCTTTCCCTTTCTTTTGTACCACATGAGCACAAGACTTCCTTCATTGAAATAGATGCAAGGTGTATTCTTATCGTGTGGAAGCTCTGTGTGGACTGTATCTTTGACAATTTCTTCATGTTTCTCATCTTCCTTCTTCAAAATTTGGATAGACCATGGTTCCTTTCCATGGTATTTTGCATTTTTTTCTTTGTATTGATCTTTCCATGGAAGAAGCGTGTTTATGGAGTCGTCTTGCATAAAAGGTAGCTCAAATGGATCATACTCAATGGTGTGTGGGAGTACATCATAATCACATCTATTTTCATAATCAGGAGCATCAGGATCCATCACGTGTCTATCAAATTTCTCTCGATTATATAGTATCTAAAAAGTGTCATCTCCCATAGGAATGTGTGCATGGGTGCGATCCATGCTAAGGAAACCCCCAAGAGAAATAGACTAGCTCCTAGATAAGAGAATTCCCCAATCATCGAGAACGTTAATCACTACTATGTCCATGAGAATGTTGATATGTGCAAAATCAATCAAGAAAACCTTAATGTCCCCACATACCCCGAGAAATTTGACTTTTTTGGAATCAATTCCACACACATTTCCACAAGGTCGGGTTGTCTTCAATCCAAGATGTTTCGTTACCTTCAATTACATGACATTTGCTAAGGCCCATGAATCAAGCATGCAGTTGTTCAAGCGGAGGCCTTTTATTCCTAATGAAATATAGAAGGGAGGTTTCTTGTCCCTTGGCCGATCAAGATACATAGTATTTAAAATGATGGGAGGATCCTCCTTCTCGGTTAACACCTGTAATATCCTCAAAATTTCCCTTTTTACGGAAGGGATCTTACACATATCTCTCACTGGGACTGTCATATTCAGTTTTCCAAACATGCTTGCAACATATATATTCAATTGAATTTCATCTATAGGAGTTGTCTTAGGAAGAAACTCACATACCGAAGGTGGAGGTGGTGGAGCCACCTTTTCTGCTGATGGAAGAACAGTATCATGATATGATGGAGGGGATGAAGAATGTTTTCTTCTATAGGTTTGAATTTCCCTCCTCAATTCCTTCTTCTGATCATCTGTCAATTTACTTAAGGCTTGGAGTCCCCCCTCTCTTTCTCCTATTCTTTTGTCTTCATTGATATGTTCTTGGGTAACCTGTTCATCATTGAAATTGCATATCATGAAGTTTGTATCTTCAGGATAATCGTCATCTCATCAGGGGCACTCATCTTCCCCGTGGGGTTCCTAGCATGGGAGACACCAAGATTCTATATCAACTATCCCAATAGATTTTAAAGTATCCAGGGCCTTCTTCTCTTGTTGAGGTCTTGGTTTCCATCTAGTGGCATCTCTCTGTTGTCTGGAAAACTGAGGTATGGGAGCAGATTGATTTCTTTCGAATGTAATCATATGGTTCATAAGATGATTCTACACATGAACAAACTGAGTATTCATTTGGTCTATCTTGTGAGTCAGGAGAGAAATTGGATCAGGAACATTGTTGTTGGAAACCTTCGTCCTTTATTCTATCTTGGTACAAGGTGTTGGGGTCCTATAATCATAGGTAACTCAATTCTTCGGCTGCTTATTTGGCGTTGCTCCCACTATGAAGACATCTATCTTACTGAGATTAGTTGATTCCATTTCCCCCTCCATTCATTTCGCTCGATCCTTCATCACCCTACTGCATATTTCATCCACCATTACGCCCTTCAGTCCCTCACCCTTCATTTCTTCACCCCTTCACCAATTTTATCCTTGGATGAATAAACAATCTTAGGAAAAAATAAACAATAGGTTAATAATGTTAGTAATAAAATTTAGTGTAGTTAGATTAATTAAAATATGTTAGACTAGTTAATAATTAATTAATTATTAATTAAGTTATTTTTTTAAGTTAGTACTTAGGTTAGTATTTTATTAATCAAAATATTAATTAAAGCTTAAATAAAAAACAATTAAAAATATAAAATATATAAATATATAAAATATAATAAAAAAACATATAAAATATAATAAAAAAAACATATATTAAAACAAAACAAAATTAAAAAACAAAATAACAAAATTAAAACAAATATATAAAAAACACAAAATAAAAAAAAATAAAAAAATTATCCTTAAGTCTACAACACTCACTCATGCATGCTTGTACAACTCAGATCCCCCCCTCACGTCACATCAACACCATGGGGTCCGAGTTGGTGGTATTGGGAGGGACAAGTGTCACCTCAGGTTGAACTCGGACCCCCCCTCCCAATACCACTTACCACCTCAGGGGGGTCCGAGTAAACCACTCTTCCCTCCAAAACCGCCCTCCCGAAAAACTTAAAACCGCTCTTTTTCGCCAGTTTGAACAGTCGTCTTCCAAGGTGGATTCCGGGAAAATGGAAATACATTTTCAAAAACCAAGAGAGGTTTTTGTTCAAAACGGGCTGAAGAAGAAAACCCACTTCCATATTTTTCACAGGTTCCACCACTTGGGAGAATCGAAGCCATATTTTAGCCTCTTTTTTCAGTTTTTCATTTTTCCTGTTTCAGTCCTAATTTTGCGGGAGCTGTTTCTACAAGTTGGAGATGAATTTGGAAAAACCGAAAGACGTTTTTGTCCAGAACATGCTCATATACAATAAAATATTTCAATTTATGCACAGGTGTCACTGTTGAGGAGAAACATATGTCTGAGTTGACCCCTTTTTCAGCAGTTTGGCCCGTCTTTCATGGTGGACAGTTCAACGATTTTTAGGGATTTTATTTCTATTTTTGGACGAGGTGGTTGAATTCGACCTCCTGAGCCTAGGAGAGTCTGTTATATATATTGTAACAATTCAAATGTACAAGGGAGATTTTGGTAAGAGGAGAAAGTCCCATCCTGTAAATTTTCTCACTGAGTTTCAAGTAACTGTTTGCAAAGTAATACAAGACCAGTTGTTCAGGATTCATGTGGTGTATGAAATGGTGAAGTTTTCTCCTGTTTTTTATGTGTTTTTTTGTTGTTTATATTTCTCTGTATTTATGAGATTATAATTGGAAAGAAGAAGGTGATGAATATGATTTGTTATTTAGAGCACCCTATTCTAGTTGTGTTTAAAATCTGTTTTTTTTCCACTAAGGATAGATTGAGGAATTCTTAATTGCTCCTCAGTCTCTACCTAGCCTTACATTCTGTTATATTTCATAATCTTTTCAAAATTCCAAGATCCATAGTAGTACATCTATCTTACCCTGTTTCACTCATGCTTGATACTTTTGCAAATTGATTGCACAAGCCTTTTGACTCCATTTCCCATGGCCTGTTCCCTTGCTTTCCCCACCAAACCAAACCAATTCAAAAATAAAAACTCTGAACCCATTAGCTAGCCTAATATCTATTAAAACAAATCTAAATCATACAGAGAGATCCCTCTCTGAGTTTAGGGGGGCTAGATCCTAAACTCCAAAGTGGTTTTGTGGTTACCCCTGCCGATTTCCTCCTCAGCATGGGAAATTACAGGGTGATAACATAATGGCGACCATACTGGGGAACTTTCTCCAGTAGTACACTTCAAGTTCCAGATCTAATCACTGATGGTGGACAATGACCAGACACAAGAAGGATGAAATTTTTCACCTGGTGACTCCAATCAGTTCCAGACAGTGCCAACTTAAAGACTCCACTGGAGGAAGAACCTGAAGCATGACCAAGCAATATGGAAAGAGCAGGTATTCAAGCTCAAATTGTATTCAAGACATTTTTGGATTTATCTGTAATTATGTCGTATATTTTTCTAATCTGGATCAAGAGTATATTGTTGAAGTTTACATTGATCATATGCAAATTGATGAACCTCAAGAGACTAAGCCCCAAATTGTAGATTATGTACATACTCATACACTTGTAGAAAACCCAGTGAAACATGAGCCTCGTGCTTTATCTCCTGCCATTGTTGGAATTTTAGTTAGCTATAATCCCCTTGCTTTACCTCCTATATCTGTAAAAGTCCCAAACATATACAAGCCTCTAGATTTTCCTCCTATTCTCCATAACCTCCTTGTCAATTACATCAATAATCTGCTCAGGTTTGATGGAGAAGATGTGAAGATCACTGCTAAAAAACACATTCAAAGTCTTGAGGATTTTATTGATCTGTTTGAGGTGGAATAAGATGATGTCTGTATCAAGATATTTTCCCTATCATTGCTAGGTAAAGTTAAAGATTGGTTTAAGAATCTTCCAGCTGCAAGCATTAGCAGTTTCCATCAATTTGTAAAAAAATTCCTAGATCGATGGGTGATCATGAGAAATTTCTTTCTCATCCTAAAAGAATATGACCATTTGAAAAGATAGCTAGGGTAGATAGTACATCAGTTTTCATAAAGGTTCAATAAGGTCTACCATGAAATTCCTGTTGATATAAGGCCACCCCTAGGATTATCTCACTTGCATTACCCTTATGCTTTCGATCCTCATATGGAATTCCAATTAAGAGAAAGTAACACTGCCACCCTTGAAGAAATGCAGAATATTGCAGTGGATGTGGAAGCTAACTTACTGAAAAAAAGGTCCAATCTAAAGGCAGAAAAGAAAGATAGAACAGAAAAGGAACAGATGACATCTTCAGAAGTGAAACTAGATGTCCTGGAAAACATCGTAAAAGATATGATGCAGATGATTAGCATAAAAGATAAACTTGTTGTTCAAAGACCACATGTTCAAATAGTTCCAGAACAGACAAGGACCAATGTCCCCAAACACTTTGCATCTCATCCTTGGTATCATGGATTGGATAATGATTGTTTCATGTATTTAATTCACAACGTAGTCAAAGATGAAGTTCCAACTCAACTTGTTGAAGAGCCATCAGCTGATATGATGTGCATGTTTGATGACCTTGCATATGTAGATGATTTTCCAGGATATGATCATCAGGGTGATGATTATGTGGTTGAGTTTGATGATGACTGCTCAGAGAAACCAACACTATCTTCATGGGAAGAAGAATTCCAATTACCAAAATTCCAAAATGACAATCAAACTCTGCATACTAATCAAGATTGCAAGGAGGAAGATGCAGAAAATTTTCAAGAAAGTGCAAATTGTCTGCCCCTATGTTTTGCCTCTCTCCTGAGAAAACATTGCAAGAAGATTGTAAATAGTAAGAATGATGAGTGTTCTGATGAACCATTTGAGGAAAACATGGATGATATATCTGCTTTAGATCCGGAGGTGCAACCCTTGAATCTTTTTGAATGTCAAACCTCAGATGAAATCATAGAGCATGGGACATGTAGTGAACTGATCTATTTTGATTCCTTTCCCTTATGCTTTAGTTCATTTCAGATTGTGAGAGGGAATCTTAGTTATATTCTGGTTGAGAATCACAGTGTAAGCCATGAAATGCCAGTAGAACCAATGCCACAGTCATCTAAAGCACTTTATGACCCAATAGCTGATATGTTGGATAACTTGTGTTTTCAAAGTCAGTTTTCATTTACCCCTAATGATTTCAAGAGCTGTTATGATATGGGTATGATTAGACAATCAACTCCAATGTCTTGTTCGGTAGAAGTATTAGTAAAAAACTCATCAGAGAAAATACAAGCATGTTTCGAGTCACTTGAATACATAGATAACACATGTGTGGCACCTGGTCATGAGGTTGAATTGACTGAGTCAGAATATCCAGTGATGGGTCAAGTCTATCTTGATCCAGTGGTTATTTATATGGATAAATTATTCATCACAGAGCCACAATGCATTCCCAGTATTTTTTTTATCTGTCAGGTTTATCAAGCTCCTTGTGATGAAGATCAGGATGGAAAATAGTTCATGATGCCTATGCAAGTTCTATTTCTGATATTGATTGAAAACATTGAAAGAACAGAGTTATTAGAGCAGTTGCTTGACTGGCTACACTGGCATTATTGTATCATTTAGAACAACAAAATTATCAATAGTGTAGGTGTAAGGTCCTATCTAACAGAACCTAAAATTTCATAAATTTAAACATAAAATTTCTATCACAATTTCTTTACGCTTCTATATTCAGCAAAATAACAGTTCATGGTTCAACAAAATTCAAAATGAGTAGCATGATATAAATAACATATTGAATAACATACACAACATAGTAAAATAATGAACCATCATAACGATAATGAACATGCCAAAATAATGAACATAAATACCTCTCAAGTGATGTTGTTTCCCCAACTTTGTCTGTCCAAGTTGAAGTTGAAACTCTGCCCAAGCTGCTTTGCCCAAACTCTGCCCAAAACTGAATCTTTTCCTCCCAGCTAGCTAGGAACAGAGCCTCTCTGTCTTCCTATCTCCAGGATTCCATAAGGATTCCTGGCCCCCGAGCCCAAAACTCCCAGCAACAGGTGCACCATGTCCCAGTCCACCAAACTCCAACAAGTTCCTCAAGAAAAAACTAGTAGTACCATCCTCTAGCAAGCTACTCCACCCCAAACCAGCAATACAGTCCTCTCCTATGAAAAATGATGCTCTCCCAAAACCCAAAGAGTCCCTGCTCGAGTGTTTTTCCCTTCTCTTATCCTCCTTTCCCCCTCTCTCATTCACTGCCTTCTACATTTATTAAGTCTCACCCACCTTATCTCTCCATTAAGTGTCATCTACCTTATCCCCTTTCTCTTTAATGGTTCCATCATTCGATACATTAAGTCTCCATTTAATAAATTAAAAATTTATTAAACTCAAATTCATTAACCAAATATTTAATCATGAAATTAATTAAACTAATGTACATTAAA
>SNQJ01S0157564.1:9465-19535 GCA_010110895.2 Picea sitchensis
TGTTATGTAAAGGGTACAGGTCGGCCCCACCTTAATGTGATTAATAATAAATGTAAAAGATAATTAATATTAATATTAATTATAATAATAATAATATTAATAATAAATTATAAAGTGACTTAGAGAGGTCGGCCTTATTGAGCCAATAGACGCCTTTGTTGATTGGACAAGTCTAATATAAGGGATAATTTCCCATTGTGGAATCATATCTTTCTTGTGTGTTTGGAAATTACAGCAAATACATTTACTTGGTAAAAGGTGCGCACCTCTCTTGGGCGCTAGAGTTCTAGAGTTTGAAGCACCCTCTTGTGTGCTAGGTCCTTCTTGGTGGTTAAGGTCTTTCTCTTGAAGATTATAGCAAAGGATTTGGCTGGGTTTTCTTCCCTTGTTGAGAAGGGTTTCCCAGGATACTTCTTTTGTTCTTGTGCATGGTGTTTCTTCTTGTGATCTTGGTTGCTGCAACATTATTGTTTATGGTTAAGTGAAATGAAAAAATGGAATGAACTTCATGCTTAACCTAGCTTATGAAAAATCAACAAAATCTTTGTTGGCACCAGATTACTCTTTCGTTTCAGTGAAAATTCCCTTGGGATGAAGCTAGGGCTTCATGGGCTTGGTAATGGGCTTTGTGGGCTTCTATTGGGGTGTCACACCCACAAAGAGGAATAAAAAATTCTAATTTAATGTTGAGTTTAGAAGGGGTTCCTAAACTCACTCATTAGACTCCTAAATAAGGAGAGGAGAGATTGTGACAAATCTCATTGTGTCATTATGGAGTTAGCATAAGTGAGTGTGCATTTGTGCTAGGAGCTTGGAAATTTCAGCAAGGGAAATTTTGCAATTTTGGCAAATCTGGCTTAGGGTTCTTGGAGATTTTTGTTTCTGTTTTCAGCCAAGGAAGGCTTCTACTTCAACCAAGGAAGACCACACGTGTGAGCCACATGTGTGAGGAGAGAGGAACAGGGCCGCACGTGTGAAGAGATAGCTCGCACATGTGAGAAAACAATACAGACAAAGCACACGTGTGGTACGTAACAGTCCATACAGTCACACGTGTGACTGTCGTACAACAGAAAAGGACAGGCCGCACATGTGAGGCCACACGTGTGAATTTTCTAAGCAGTTGTGCAGGTCAGTACAACTGACATCAGTAGGACGTACAAGTGGTCTGCAACAGGTTGCAAATTGGGAATTTGTCCTGGGATTTTGCCGAGGTTGGTTTGCTGATTTTTCTATTTTTGGGAGGACTAATTTGTCCTCAGATTTGGTGAAATTGTGATAATTGGGAGGGTTGATTTTGCCCTTAGAAATTTTTGAATTTGACAATTTACAGAACAAAAAGTTGTGTCTCAAGTACATTGATGATTTATATTTGATCTTGTTATTTTTGTTGCTGTAATTTTCGTCAATAATTTCAGTGTAAAATTGTTCAGTGATAACAGCTAGGGTTTACTGTTTGAAATCACTTGAAAGTAATTTTCAGATCTGAAATTAGTTGCATATGAAAAATTGATAGACCCGTTGCCACCTTATACACACCTGGGAGACGTGGAAGAAATCTTCAATCCACTCAGTGTGTCCTTGGGGGGAAGTGAGAGTTAAGGTGTTGTCACCTAATCCTCAACTCCTCCGTTTAGGCCAACTCCTAGCGAATCCAAGGGGGGTAGTCCCTAACAAATATACTAAGGCTTTGAAATAAGCTAAGTACAAGAAATTAAATCTAGGATTTTATTCTTTTCATTCAACAATCAACCATAAATTGAAACACATAAACCACTTATTCATCCACGATATAACATCAAGCATATACTTGCATAAAAGGATACTCAAGTACGTTTGTTATATGCAAGTAAAATTAAAATTTGCTTCAAGGAAGATAACCAATATATATAAAATGAAGCATGTGGCTTTGCTGAGTGTGAAATGAGACCAGTGCCTTAAAGTGAATCGTGAGCAATGTAGTTTGTGTGTTTTATTAGGATAAATTGATGTTGAGTTAATGAAATGGTTTGGGCCTCCTTGGAGGTTATCTCTTTGTTTGGAAACTTGCGGAGAGCTTACCGAAACCCAATGGTCTCACCAGTAAACTCACTCAAAGTGTTGGATGTCCAAAACGGGTGGGAAGCCAGGTCCTGAGAGGGCCCGCCTTACTTCGTAGGTCACTTCAAGGCGTTTTCCCGCACATTAAGCTAACTAATTTAGAGATTGTCCTAATTAATCTATCAACCACTGACCAGCACAGCGTGTATGAAACTTACTTCCAACAGATCGAGACTAGCTCGCAACTAGAAGGGTCAGGAACCGCACTAAGAGCTGAGGGGAATTTGTTTATTTTAAACAAGAAAATAAATGACTGAAATTGAAATGTGAGACTAATTACTAATCCACATTGACCAAGCCTCTTTCGAGGAGCTGAGGGGATGATTTATTTGCCAACTTGAAATTGCAGGAAGTAAAGTTAATCTAGCAATTAAATGTTACTTTCCAAATTGAAATCTAATCTATGTGAAGATTGCAGTGCTTTGTGATAGATTGAAAGATTACTTTTAGCTTATCTTTAGTTATGAAAATTGAATCTAAGCTATAATTGCAAAAATTGAGACAATCACCGAAAACACCATTCCTCCAAGGGGGATGAAGAGTGAGAGCTTGTAGCCCCACTGATTTTATTAGGAAAATTGCACAAATCTTTATGGGAGTGACTTGTGACCATTCATTAGGGGGGTCACAGGTCTTTACAATGTTTTACAAATGTTTATTGAAGAAAATGGGTGCCCCCGGGGGTCTCGGGTGCTCCAAATCCGCCCAAAACGGACAGAACTTCCTCTTATCTATTCGCAAACCTACACAAAATAGCAAGCAAACAAAGACAAAAGATGCCCAAAAACACTTTGGAAGTGTCTTTGGTTATTAGTAGGAAAGCCCCAAAATTGACTAAGTAAGCTAGTGTAAAATAAGTAAAATTGAACTAAGAAGAACAAGCTAAAGAGCTTGTCTCCTTAGGATCTTTTTTTGTTGTTTTAAAACAGCAATATAAAGGCACTTTAATTGTCGAATATGGAAATAAAAGCTTTAGGAAAAGAACTACCCTTTAACTTCTAAATTTTTTGAAAGAAAAACATGTCAAAGGAGACTTTTCCTATGCTAGATTTAAGTATTTAGATGAAACTTGAAAGTACAAACTTGGATCTAGTTTATCTTATGCATGTACACTTAGATATTCAGAATTTGAAATAAAGATAGATCTAAGCTACTTGCATTTCCAACAAAGTAACCAAAAAAAATTTAGATTTTCTTTGAGAAAGGGTGAAGGGAGAAAATTTGTAGCCTTGGAACCCTTGGGCAATGGAGTCTTTAGATGAGTTAAGGAGGGACCGAGTATTTAGATCCTTGAAGTTGTGAATAGACAAGCAAGTTTCATCACCACTCCAAGCTATGAGAACCTGTAATCTTTAAGATCTTGCAAATAAACTTGTTAACAAAATGGTGTCACCTACACAAGAACTTGAAGAGTATGTTAGTTAACCAAAACATGCATACACATCAAAATCTCTAAATGTAAATGAACAATAGGATTAACAGCAAGCTAGATAAATCCTATCCTACAAGATAATAGCATCATTTCAAAGGCCAAGATAACAAATCCAAAGAAGAAATTAGGCAAATATTACCTCCTGAATTAAGCACAAATTGACATCAAGCATCCACACACATGTATAACACACCTTCTTGACCTCCAAAGTCTTTTTATTCCAAATAAAAAGCATTACAATAGTGTACAACTACAAGCAACAATCCCTAAACTCCTACTAGATTGCAATGGGAGAGAGCTTGTATAAATAGCCAAAGATGAAAATCCCCAAGAGAGGAGGGCGCACCAAGTGGACATGAAAGGGCAGCCAAGTGTTGAGAGATGGCTGCCAAGTGTTCCATAACCCAAATGATTGACAAGTGTGAATTTTTGGAAGAGGAGGAGGGCGCCACCTCTCAAGAGGGGTGCACCTCCTTAAGGAGCACATGTTAAATCATCACACCATTTGTCCCACTTTATCTCAATCATATCAATATTGTCTCCTTTGACTGCCACCTTGTCTTTTGAGGCTTTATTTGCTCAAAACATGTCCCCACATGTTTCCTTGATTTTTTCTTTTGCTGATTTTTTTGATTTTATTTTGACTTTTTTGGGTTTTTTTTGAGCAAAAATTATTTTTAAGTGATTAAGATCACTATTTTTGCTCAACTAAGTGGGTACTTAGGTAATATGGGTGCTATAGGTCCAAAAATGAGCATCCCCATGGCATATGAAGTCCCTTAGTACCACTTTTTTAATACATCTTTATTTTTTAATTAACTGAAAAAATTAAAAAATCCTAAGGGGAACTTTCACATTTCCATAAGACTCTAGGAGTATGTTTAGCATGGTAATATACATCAGACACTAGGCTTAGATCCATGCTAAGGCCTAACCATGGGCATATACTCCGACTCTGGAGAGATTGAGTGAAAAACTCATAGATTATAAATTGTCTGGACGGCAGAATATAATAAATAAGTGAAAAAACACTACAGAGTACAACTCATGCTTAAGACTAGGTGGTTAAGACCTTTTACAAGTTCATCATGCAACATCTCTTATTACAATTTTTTATAGAAACGTGAAAAAGGTTGGTCTTAAAGACCGACTGAACTTCTGAACTCTGAATTTTGAACATGAAAATGTTCAATCTTTGGCGGCTCACTGGAAATCCATCCTAGTGCAACTTGGTGGATAACAAGACCTAAGAATGAAAATCATTTATCCATCACATCAAGGAATTTCAAGGAATAGCCAGATAAAGTGGTCAGTAATATGCACTAGGAAATGTCAGAAGGTTCCATTAACTATAGGAAACTTCCAAATGATGTCTTTATTTTATCCCTTGACAAATGGGGTTGCTTACATAATCTAGGAGTTCAATGGCTAAAACCCTTGAGAACATTTGGAATGAAATTGGAGGAGGTTCTTGCTATACAAGCTAGAAGGAAAACATTACAAACTTCAAGGAAAAAGGTACCTAAACCTCAACAGTCCATGAAGTGCATACAGTCTTGTCGAATAAAAAGAATATAATAAACAAGTACAACGACACCGAGGAAAATATTCTAATGTCATTATGCATGTTTCAAAGAAAACATAACACATATGCACCTCCAAGGTGAATTTCACCTCATCAAGGAATAAACTCCAAGAATAAAAGTTTAGTGCTTCAAGGCTGAAGCAAGTAAACAGGATATGACTTGTTATGCACTTAACATTATTCATCAACTCCAATGAATGTCTAAGAGGTGTTTCTGTAAATGCATAACTTTCCCTCTGCATGGATATATGTAAACTTTAAATACAATGCAAAGGGATTATCTTATCAACATGTGAAATTGTTTATGACGTGAACACAGATTTTCCTCTAGAGCCCTTTCAAAAGACATTAAAAAGATTTTTTCTTCATTCAGTGAATGATTACAAGCAAGCAACCGTTTAAAGTTGGATGCCCATCACAATGAGTATCAAAGTCCTCCTTTGTAATTGTGTCATAAAATATTTTAAACGTGGATTTCTTGAAATAAGAATATATGGTTTACTGATTCTATTAGAAGTTGTGTCAGATCATCTGATGATCAGAATAGCATCTGAACATTCAACAAATGGAACCCGCAAKGGTATSTTAAGGGTTTGTTTTGGTAACCTCCCAAGTTTAGTCAATGAATATGCAAGCATGGATTCTAATTTCCTTTTGCATGTTTCCCTKCCCTCAAATGGACAAATTTTCTACAGCAAACTCCAAATTTTGTATSCAAGCATTTCATATTTAACAATTACAAAAATATATAATGTGTCACAGCATACTTTTAGCAAGAAAGGTGCTCGGTTCAAATCAAGATTACTGCAATTCTCCTTATCTCCATCTGAAAGACTGGCACTGCTACAGACAGCTCCACTTACAGAAACAACAGCAACATTGATAGTAAAGGATAATAGAAGAGCCAAGCTACACTCAATAATATTGTATCTGCATCCATCCTACAAAGAAAACAAGAAATACGATTTGCCAGAAGTCAGAGAAGCACAATCAAGATGTGTCATGAAACTTCATGAGTTAAATACTTGATGTGACAAACTGATTTTCAGAAACTTACTAGAATAAAGTTAAGAAGAGAATAACACCATACAAACAATGCCTGTTTCTACTATTTACAAAAAAAAAGAATATTTGACACAAGTACCATTTGATGGGGAAACCTCAAATCATAAGCATAATTTGTTCTTTGTGACAGAAAACTTAATAGAAAAGAACAAGGATAATTTAGAAATGTTCAAGGGCATATAAACAGAACCAATAGAGCCATTCAGAATTTTTGTTAAATTTTTTGAAATTTGGATGAACAAGAATGAAAGATTGCTACAATCAGGTGAGAAATTAATCAAACTTAATGGTGTATTCAAGGCGCTAGCTCCATGCTTTATGTTGTATGAAAACAAAACGTCTCTTATTCCCTTGTCCAGGATTTACCGAGAAGAATCTGTTTAAAAACTTTTTCAGAGAGAAGACTTGCAATCTTTCCAGAGCTCCTTTGAATTTCTAATCATAAAGCACCTCTATGACAGTAACCATTCTGCCACATTTATTAAGAGAGAAAATCTTTATCGATCTTCCTATCATTGCTATTAAATTGCTTTCCCATTAATATTTTTAATAGTAGCTAAAAATTTAACAAGAAAAAACAGCAAACCTCATACAATTGTACATTCTCAAAACAAACACAAAAGAATAAAAGCCTATTTCATAAAAGTATTATCATGCATCATTACTGCATTAGTGATAGCCTAGAGTTACAGAATAGAAGAGAAATAAAGGTGAGGTGGCCCACCTATAAGCAGGCCTACATAGCATTGACCACATTGCATTCTACCTAAGCTACATACATTACTTTTACATGCTGAGCTTAGCATGGTTTTTCCTTTTTTTGAAAAATATATCTTATATTTACATAAAATTATTTACAAAAAGTAGTACAAGAAGTGGAAGGGTATATACAATGGATATCATAACCTCTTCGTCAAAGCTACTAATACTGAAATAAGATCGCATCCCCTTAACCAAAAGCTGATGGGAAATCTCGTCCTTCCACAAAGAACAAAAGGTGGACAAAGAGATGACCTCATGATCAAAAACAAACCTACACTTGACATACTAGAGAATAAATAGCATCAGAATCCGCAAGCAATGCCATATCCCAGAGAATGTAGTACATGCTATCCCCATTTTATGGGATAACTAAGGAGATGATGTCTCGAGGCCCTCAAGTTGTAGACATGGAGTACCGAGAGACAACTTGACCAGCAGTGTCCACTTGCACAGATGGAGACCCACCTCACCACCACACTCCAGGTTGATCATGACGGTATCCACCACATCAGTTGGCCTCCGAAAGACATCGGGCCTTGCTCCATGAGGTACAAGTTAGGTATTATGGTGAGTGTCATTTTAATATTTGAGGCAATTGAGTTTGTTACATCTACTACTACTTTTGATTATGTGACATTTGCTTGGACATTATGCTCTTTGCCCTGTTTCACCTTGGTGGTTGATATTGCGCCCTAGTAAGTGGGCCACCCTTAGGGATAAGTATGCTACTGGGACTCTGGGAGGTCCTTTTGATGAGTCATCGTGCTATTCCCGACCATACTTGCCACTTTCCACATTTCATCCCCTCATCTCCTCACCTTTTGGGTTTTTCGGGTGTACTAACCCAAGAAGGGGTTGTCCCTCATTTCATGGGAAGAAGGGGTTGAAGGCCCAAAGACTTGTGGCTGGAAAAAGATAAAAGCCTGATTATGAACCTTCCAGATGCTCACCCAAAGAGGTCTTGAGAGCAATGAAACACTTCTCTTAAAAAATCAAAGACCCGCAAAAGAAAACACATAAATACAAATGTCCCCACTTGTTGAAGTGTATACACTCATGCGGTTTCCCTTTCTTTCCTTGCATATGGCACTCTGTGTACCTGTAGCTTCAAGTGGCCTTGTGATGTTGCCCCCCAAGCTAATCGATTTCACTCTAGGGAGTGTTGACCACCTATTTCAACTAGGGGTCAACTCCATGTTCCATGAAGATATGGACCTATTGGTACAACCATTTTGAAGATTTTTTCTCAACAGGGAAAATTTTGCCCCCAGCACGCTTTTCTATGTAATCAGAATTTTCGCTCCCTTGCGTGGGATAATATTGTAATATGCTAGCATGAGTCAATTTTTGTCTAGTTACCTAGGACTTTATCATTAAGGAAGTCCTTTCATCGAGTGTTTTTTTTCCTCAGGTAATTAACTTTGCTTAACTGCAATTTTAATTATCCTTGAGTTTTTCACTCACAAATAATTCTCTAAAGTGGTGAAAGGCATTCTAATGATCGAGCCCAAGGGATAACTAAGGTCTAGGAAAGTTGTAAATGACCATGCTAGACATTTCCTAGAGTCTTGTGGAATTCCGTTAAGCTTTGATAGGATTTTTTAAATAATTAAAATTCACGCAAACTAGAGATTTTTAATTATTTTTGATGTAAAATGTAAAAAAGTGGTCCTTGGGGATTTTGTATAGGGGTATGAGTACTCAAATAAAATGGTTCATAAACCCCTACACCCTTGGACCAAGTCTCAGCTCATTTGTACAAGTTTTGCTAGGCCATTGTCCATGACGAGTCCAAGTCGGTCAAAAATCAGCATGTAATTAGCTTAATTAAAATAGCCAAATTTTGTAAAAGTCACTAAAGTCATGAGAGGGAGTGGGAAAAGTATCCCAAATTCATTTTCTAAGTTGGGAAAATGATTTCCAACTTAGAAAGACCCCCTTTGCTTAGCCAACAAGCCACATTGACCATCTCCCTAGAAGAGGGGTGCCCCCCTTGCTCAATAACTCATGAAAATTTGAAAATACATCATGAGGGCCCCCAATACTTTGGTAATACCCCCCATTCATCCTAACTACACTTTTGGGCAATGGGAAAGGTGGTTTCCCCCTTCCCCACTCACCCCTCAACCCTCACATTGTTGATATTATGGTAGCTGCGGGAGGTATTTACCTCCACGTGTAAACCTAACGAGAATAGAATATTCCGGGAAGCAAGAAGAAACCCTAAATAATTGGTTAATAACCCTAGAAGACAAGTCAGCTCAACAGAATGACTTGTATTAGGTTATTAGCCTCCAAGAGAAGAAGTCGGCTAAAGGAAATGTTGTATACTAAAGAATTAGCACCCAGAATGAGAAGTCGGCCCAGGCAGTATGGTAGAAGCAGTATAAATACAGGAGGCTAGTCTTCATTTTAGCCAGACTTCTCAGAACTGCAGAAGTACACTTGTGCGCACTGCAGTTGTCCAGTTTGTGCGCAAGTCTTGGGAGGAGTTGCTGCCGCCAGTTTTGCATTCTGTATTTTCGGTCTCTCTTGGTTGGACTCTCTGATCAGTCTTGGTTATTCTTGCTTGATGTTCTATCCCTGGAGAGAGGTGGGCTATCTTGTTTGGTTATCTAGCCTAGGGTTTGCTTCCGGAATGATTCTCTGTCAAGGTTAAGGTGCTCAGGGGTGGCTTCGGCCTATGGTTGGGTGACAATATTGCTATATTGTCTATGGTTAAACAAGCACATCCATTATATTCTAACAGGTTATCGGCCCACACTATCTTCGGACAGTCTAACCGCTGAAAGATAGATTGGGAGGATTTGCTCAGTTACAGTTGCAGTTGCAGCCAGTTTTACTACAACAACGAAACCGTAACCCACTCGTTGAGGCACCTTAAGTGAAGGGATTGACCTAATTTCTAGATAGACTAGTGCCTCCTAGCCTAGCACATCTCCTGATACTCTCAGCAAGCCAAAACGTCAAGTTTGAGTTTTTGGTCAAAATCAAGGGTTGACCAAGTCAAAGCATTTATGACTTACTCTATGAAGTCAGAAAACAAGTTAGAAGGGGCTTCTAACTTTAGAGCATGGAAGACAAGGATTGATCTCATCCTTGCCAAGAATAAAGTGTTGGATATCG